>JAOEHY010048226.1:16018-31961 GCA_025447955.1 Psilopsiagon aurifrons | reverse complement strand
CTGCCCCAGCCCCGCTCTCTCAGCCTGGCTCCAGAGCAGAGCTGCTGCAGCCCTCGCAGCATCTCCATGGCCTCCTCCGGACTCCCCCCAACTGCTCCTGAGCTCAAGCACACACTGAAGCCGGGTCATGAAGAGCTTCTCCTCACCCAACACCCTCAAGACCCAAGTTCCCTCACAAGCTGCTGATTTGCTGAGAGAAGTATTTTCTCCCAACCTGTTGTTGCTACTTCTTGCAGGTTTTGGTTCTAGTCCATGTAGCATCTGCTAATCTACAAGATGGTCTTTGCCCTGTAGTACCTCTTAGTCTCTGTTCCTGGTGGAAGGAGCCTTTCCAATGCTATGTGATCCTAATTGTACATAGCAGAGGAGGAGGTTGGCAGAAGAAGAAAAGTTTACTTCTTGCTCTCTTTTTTCAGTTTAATTTGAAAATGGTGGTTTTATTTATTTATTGTCTGAAGCCTTCTCCTTTCTCCAGGCTTTGCCTCGCGTAAGACCTGAAGATTTGCATGCTTGATAAATCTGATGGGAGTAACCAAATCAGCATTAGCAAGTGTATGGACCTCAAGCTAATTGGCAGGTGATGAACCCTATGATTGCATCTCAGATGAGCCCTTCTGTAGATCATAGTGTACCTTGGCACAGAGACACGAGTGAGAGGCCATTGGCAACTTTCATATGTAAGTCCCTTCAGGGGATTTATTTTTAGGTTGTCTTGCTCTGTCATGAGCACACAATCAAAGTAAAACCAAAAAAGGGTGGGCAGGAGCATGGTGACCTCAGCTAGGTCAGCAGCGAGCTTGAGGTTGACGTCCAGAAGGGTCACCAAAACCGGTGACCGTTTGCAGCTCGAGAATTAAGTTGCAGAAGTTAACCACAGCAATGTGAGAGAAAATGTTCAGGGTATTCGCTGTTGCTTTTAAGCATCATGATTGTCAATTAAACAGAGGAGAAGAGAAACATGACTGATGATAGTCACTGAAGCTGCTCAGCGGGGATTTGCAGGCAACGTTATTGCATTGCCGTCTGCTGGCAGTGCTCCACTTGTCAGCCTTGCCTTTCTAAATCATCCCTTTTTCAGATGCTTGCACCTTAGAGTTTCTTTTTAGGGCTGGAATTTGGTACTGGGGGCCTTTGTCTTCCCTTCTACCCAAAGGCACAAGGCACAGGTACAGACATGGTGTTGGCCAGTGCCCTGGATTGATTAAATTAGTCCCTGATACTCTATTTTAGAGCCTTTTCTTATTTTACCCCAAGGAATATTTCTCAGTCAGGCTGTTGAGAAGCATAGAGATGCCATGTGAAATTGCACAAGGGGAAGAAGCAGCAGGGTTCCTTTAACGATCACTGTTTCAAATGATAAGGCTATAAATGAGGCCTTTGATAATGTGCGATTAATAGGAGGATGCATGAATTTACTGGGTTCAGGTTGTAAATGTAAAGTGGCCAGAATTAGACATCAGCTTGTAAATTGAGTTATTGTCAGTTTCCAAAAAACTCATTTTATGATAACCCTTCAAAATATGAAAAGGGGTGTTTATTTTTTTGGTGATGTTGGTGCAACTTGAGTATCCCATACCTGTCTGTGCAGGTGTGTATGTACTCCTGTGACACCAGCTGTGTTTTCAGTTCCTTTTCTGATGTCTTTTATTATGAACCGAGCTCGTAACACTTCGAAGTGTGAGTGATTTTATTCGCCTGGCTAGTCCATTGATTTTGGGAGCAGACTTTCTCTGGGACTGTGCATGCAGGGTTATTCTAAGCCCATTATCTCTGTCAGTGCTGGAGTTGTAAAGAAATGCCCAGCCAGCCTTGTAAAATACCTGCTTGTTCTTGTTTTGAGCATGCACTTCTATCTGAAAACAAGAGCTAGAAAACCTGTCGTGTTAAAACAGAGTGTTTTACATGTGCATTATTTTAGGGAGAAGCAGGGAGGAGGAGGATGGTGTGTTCACAGCAGTTGCTGATGTAGCTTTGGAACTCACCCTATTTACATCAACAGATAACTGCAAACCTGAGACTTCTTTAGAGAAACATGCACAGAGCCTTTAGCAAAGCCCTGGAGCAAAAGGCCCTCAGTGCTGGCTGTGGATGAGCTTAGGGTAGCGGCATCTCGGGGTTGGTGATGCTGAGCTGCTTTTCACACCATGATCCAAAGCAGACCTGGACCACTTCCCTGGATGTGCTTGCTGCAGAGACGGGATAAAAAACCTGAATCAGGTAATCCCAGGGGGGTTTGTGTTGGAAGGGACCTTAAAGCTCCTCCAGTTTCAACCCCCTGCCATGGGCAGGGACACCTTCCATAGAGCAGGGTGCTCCAAGCCCCTGTGTCCAGCCTGGCCTTGGACACTGCAGGGATGGGGCAGCCACAGCTTCTCTGGGCACCCTGTGCCAGCGCCTCAGCACCCTCACAGGGAAGAGCTTCTGCCCAAGAGCTCATCTCAATCTCTCGTCTTTCTGTTTCAATTCAGTTTAATATTGGAGCTATTTGTGCCCTGGCCAAGCTGAACTGCAGTTTTGCTTGATTTCTGTGGGAGAAATAGAGGCAAAAAGCACTTCTGATTTTGAAACATGAATAAGTGGGGAAGATGCTGCTGCACCAAAGCTGGGAAGCGTACCTCAAAGGCAGGCAAAGGTATTAAAAATGAATAAGTAACCCCCCCTCCCCCCAAAAAAATAAATGAGGAGGAAATTAAAGCCTCTTTCCGGTCTTGAGCACATTTCCTCTGATTTGGCAAGAGTTAGTGCAGCGTTGGAGGGGAAACTTTCCTTTGTTGCTGCCCGTGGTTGCTGGATAAAAGGTACTGTGGGGGGTGAGGATGCTGATGGTGGGATTTTGGGGAGACAACACTCCCTTTCATCATCATGGGATGGTGATGCCTTCCTTGGTGGGATGAGTAGGGACATTCCCACCTTCAGAGGCAATCCTGCTGCATGAGCATCCTCATGAGATGGACCTCAGGGACCTGATAGCAGATGAAAGAGCAGCCAGTGGATGCATGAGGGTTAACCAGTGTATGGTGGGGAGCCTCCTCCTGCCCAGCTCATCCCAGTGGTCTCCTGCTGCAGCAGTTTTGGCCCTGGTCCATACTGTCTCTCGCCAGTGCCTCCTAGTTGCTTGGCAACCCCAGTGCTGCTAATGGGCTAATGGGTCTTCGTCATTCCCGGTTGCTCCTGTCCTTCTCCTCTTTCCCCTCCTCCTCCTCCCCAGGAGTAGGAAAATGCTGCAGCCAAGGCAGTCTGGCACAACCACATTCTGCTGCCAGCTCCCCAGAATGGGTTTCGTAGCTCACCAGACTCCTATCTCTGTGATGGACTCCAGACCTCCACCATCGCCAGAGCCAAAGAAGCTCTCCCTCGAAGAGAGACTGCTTGTCACTGGGGTCTGCAGCCCTAGGAGAGGACCTGGGGACGGGTGAGCAATGGGGTCAAGCCCCCCTCTCCTGCTCTCTGTTACCTGAGGTCCATGCAGCCCACCTAGACCCACAGGGATGACTTCAAACCAGGCTTGTTGGGAGGCTCTTTTTCTTTGTTATTTCCTCCTTGGCTGGATTATGCCAGCTGTGAAGAACGGGTTTGAAGAAACATTCTGCCTCCAAGTTGGTGTGATGGCAGGTTCTCCCCAGTACCCTCTCAGTCCTCGGAGCACACATGTGTGGCGGATGAGTAGTAAAAGCTTTTCCATTGCATCTTTTAACTGTGTGTGCCAAATGTTGCATAAACTTCCAGGCAGGCTTCTGGCATGCTTGTGTAGGGATGGGATGGGCTCTTCATCGTCTTTAGTTCAGGATAGGATGTCTTCTTTGAAAAACATGCTCTAATGTCACGTGGGCTTTATGAGGCTCTGCTGTTTGGGTTGATGTGAGGCTAGGTCATCTTGGAGGTTCCTTACAGATAAAATCCTGTGAATTTAATGAAAGTTGTCAGGATCACCGAGTGTTTTCAGCCTCTACTTGTGATGGAAACCCATGGAGGAGCTGGAGGATGACCTTGAGGTTTGGAGCAGAACTTGGAGGCAGCCCATCGGCTGAACAGCTTATCAAACCAGGTGATCACTCCATGATGAGGCCTGAATTTAGAAACAGCATGCATGCACGAAGGGAATCTAATTGGCCAATTGCATACTAATTCATAGTAATTACATATGCAAAATAGATGCATAATTTTGCATTCGTTTTGTGCAGGCAAAATGCTGGGATGGTTTCGTGCCAGCCATGATCCTGAATGGGATGTGCTAGTGTTCCCAGTGCAGGAGAGGTCAAGGATGTGACATGCTCAGGCATGAGGAGGAATCCGTTTCCATGGGATTACCAGAGCTGTATGCTTCCCTGCCCCTGGAAAACTGCTTCACCATCAGCTTGGTTCTTTTGGTGGTCATGGGGGAGAGCAGAAATGCAGGAGGTGCATCGCTGGAACTGTTCTGGAGATGCTGTTTTTCTTTTTTCATATGAAAATAAATGAACTAATGACCAAAGGGGCTTTATTTTCCTGTGGTTCTTTAGAAAGCACTTAGACTTGGTAATCTCTGATGAGTGTGTCATGGGCTGGCATCTGCATAGACCTGTGCCTGCTTCATTCCTGCCTGCTTTGCCTGTCTGAAGAAGTCACATTAGACACAGTTTGCTGCCTGTTCTATCCAGAACCACCATTATTACTTCATGTTCCACGGCTTGATCTGGGATGTAAATCTGAAGTCTCTGTTTTGCCTTTCAGTTCATTGCATTCTGAAGCTTGTTCTTTTACAAAGGCTGTTCTGATGATCTCCAAAAACGTTCCCTAATCTCTGTCTGCATCTGTCTACTTAATAGCTATCTATGTCTATTGATGGTGGGCAGTGAAGATGTTTGGATATTCATCTCGCATGCCTAGGTTGCCACGTAGGTAGGGTGGCATCAGGGTTTTCTTCTATAGGCAGTCCCAAACAAACACCAAGAGCATTTTTAGCTACATCACACCACTATGTAGTAGACCTATATGGCTGTTTAGTTTATGTTTTATGTACTTTACAGGTACACCTGGGGAACACAGGTTGCTCAGTTGTATTTAGAGCTTTTCGATGGGGGCTTCAGGAGGAATGGGGAAGCAGTTCATTTGTACCTCTAAAATGATCTGAAAACAGAGTGCTATGTGTAATAGAGTCATAGTTGTGATTTTTTAGGGTCATCTTTGTTGGAGCCTGGTATGCCTGGAAACTATAAAATAAAAAGTAGCCCCAGTTTTCCATGGCTGCAAATCCCCCATGTTATTTCCACATGTTGCAACAATTTCTACTTTAAAGGCACCATTTTAGTAAAGCTCAGTATTGCCTCTCCTGCATTTCAGACTTATATAGTTTTGCAAGAGATAATTGCGTGCTTGGAAGACAAAAAGCTAATTTTGCCTAGGGCTCTGTTCTTTTTTCTTAACAAAGTTGATGCTTGTTGGGAAACAACTTGCAAGTGGTGAGTGTTTGGATGAGTCTGGAGGGGAATGAATGCGTGGACGATGTGCAGGTGTGGCTTGCAATAAAAACAACCACAACTGTTTTCTACTGAACACCTTTTCCTGCATGTTCTGCCTCATCCTGTGTTCAGTTCTGGGCTCCTCACTACAGGAGAGACATTGAGGTGCTGGAGTGGGGCCAGAGAAGGGCAATGGAGCTGTGCAGGGCCTGGAGCACAGTGTGATGGGGAACGGCTGAGGGATCTGGGGGGTTCAGATGGAGAAGAGAAGGCTCAGGGGGACCTGATCACTGCCTACAACTGCCTGAGAGGAGGATGGAGCCAGGGAGGGCTGAGCTCTGCTCCCAAGGAACAAGGGATGGGACAAGAGGAAACAGCCTCAGCTGCACCAGGGCAGGGTTAGATGGAGATCAGGAACAATTCCTTCCCCAAAGGGTGCTCAGGCATTGGAACAGACTGCCCAGGGCAGGGCTGGAGTCACCATCCCTGCATGTGTTCACACACTGTGTAGGCGAGGAGCTCAGTGCCATGGGTTAGTGGTGGCCTTGGCAGTGATGGGCAATGTTTGGGCTGGATGATGTTCAGGGTCTTTTCCAACCTGGTTGATTCTATGATTCCATGTTCCACCATGAGCTCCTGGGGATGGGGATATCTTTGTGCACTTTGGCAACCCCCATGGTGGGTCCAGCTTGGGGTGTGCACCCACAAAATACTTGCAGTTGCACTCCACTTCGCTCTGAAGCTGTTTTCATTAGTGTTAGGGATGGTTTTATGTGGTTCCAAGTATGCAAACGTTCAGACAGCCTAGTCTGAATCGGACGGATCCATGCAGCCTTTCAATGCTTCCGCAGGGCTCTCCTCACTGTGCTGGCCCCGGGGCTGCTGATGCCTTAGGTAGCTGAGGTGGCTGATGAGTGTCTGGTGACTCATGTCCTGGGGGACACCCAGGTGACTGAAATAACCCAGAGGGATATATCTTCCTCCTTTGCTGTGCCTCGCCCTCAGGGATGCTCAGGTTGGATATAAGGTAGAAGCTCTTCCCTGTGAGGGTGCTGAGGCGCTGGCACAGGGTGCCCAGAGAAGCTGTGGCTGCCCCATCCCTGCAGTGTTAAGGCCAGGTTGGACACAGGGGCTTGGAGCACCCTGCTCTATGGAAGGTGTCCCTGCCCATGGCAGGGGGTTGGAACTGCATGGTTCTATGATTCTATGTCCTCTCCTGTTCTACCATTTTAGGCAGCTCTCCATCACACTGGTTGCATGCTGTGAGGTTTCCACAGAGTCCATAGAACATAGAATCCCAGACTAGTTTGTGTTGGAAGAGACCTTAAAGCTCATCCATCTCCAACCCCTGCCGTGGGCAGAGACACCTTCCACTAGAGCAGCTTGCTCCAAACCCCATCCAACCTGGCCTTGAACACTGCCAGGGATGGGGCATCACTGGGTGGTGAGAGGATCACCTTCCCGTGGGTTCTCCTCATCCCTTCCCAGAGCTGAAGCTCATCATTTAGCCACCTCAAGATCAGATCCTTCAACAGCTGAGCAGAAAGAGGGTCTGCTCTAGGCACAGCAGGTTGGCTGACCAGCCTTGCCTGTAGGTTGACAGTAATATTTCATTAGGGGTGTAAAGAAGTGGTGTATCTGCATAGATCATCTTTTCTCCATGGGTGAGGGATGGATTGCAGTAGGTGGTTTTGCTGTATGGTTGGGTTTGGGAAGTTGCTGTGTCAGTGCCTCCTGTTGTTTCCTGGAGGGACTGTGGTCAAGTCCAGCTTTTCTTTGGATGTGGAGATGCTTGAGTTGAATCTTCAGGCATGGCAAAAGGAAAAGGTCACTCTCCTTGATCTATGCTGAGCCCTGTAGAGCCCACGGGTGAGGTTTGCAACCCCTCTTGGCCAAGATCGGATCCACAGGGTTCACCTCGCAGAGGTGTACTCTGTAAGATCACCTTGTCCAAGACAAGGATGGCACCTGAGACATCTGCACCATTCCTGAACCCCTTGTGCCTCTAGTTTGAGTTTGCAAAGGGTCTGTAGCTCGTTGTTGCTCAGTCAGACCTGAGAAGGGCACCAAAGCAATCCTCAGCCACATGCTTGCTCCCAACCCACCCTCCACTTTGCTGGGGCAGATGGGGGCAGTGTCAGGATTGCACATCTACCCTGCAAACTGAATGCAATGGAAAAAAGCCAGACCGTTTCTACCACTCAATTCACTGCCCAGCTCTGCAAAGCCTTTGCTGTCTTACAGTTTATATTAAACTAAGGATTGAGGTAGAGACCTGGCTTTGTTTTTATTGTTTTGGCATTAAAGTATAGAAATCCTTATTTGAAAGAGAGATAAAAGGGCAGCCTTTGGGTCTGGAGAAACCTTTCTGTTCTGCAAGCATCCTCTGTGGCTGGAGCAGGTCACTCGGGCGCAGCATTGCTGTAGGTATCACTGCTCACACGGCTGTAGCTGAATTAGCTGGGGTCCTGTTGACAGGGAGCTGCTGCCATGTGAGGCAGCTGCATGTAGCTGTGCCCTTCCATGGGTTCCTGGATGGCTCTGAGAGCTGGGGCTGGGTGCAGATGGGAATGGGATGTGGGTCTCTGGGATGCAGGAGATGCCGTGGTCTCCTTGTCTCTTTCTCTTCTGCAAGATGGAGGAGCCTTGGAGAGCTGAGATACAAATGCCTTATAAAGAAGCAAGTTCTGATGTGAAAGAAATAAAGTAGGGCTTAGATGTGTCAGTTCAATTGATAATCTGTATTTTTTGTTTGCACTTTCTAGCACTGAGGGCCTCAGCCAGTTGTGAGGTAGGCAGAGAGTTTATGGCTGGTGCAGGCAAAGGAGCATTGGTGTCTGTAGGGAGATTGCAGCCCTGAGCTGGCCTCAGCACTGCTTTGTGCTGAAGAGATGTGTGGGATGTTTACTTAGGAATAATTAGGGTGAAAAGTTTAAAGGACTTATTTTGGATAAGCACATCTGGGACCCTGCTGTAATCACAGCCCTTCAGGAGAGGGGGCTTGGGGAGAACCACAAGCACAGGCACCACAGCCAGTGTGCTTGGTGTCACCTTCTGCTCAGGCAGCATGGGCAGGGCTGGAGGATGCTGCCTGCCCGTCTCCTCCTTCCTGCTCCTCGCTGCCCACAGTGTCTTTCTGGCAGCTGGAGCAGGGCGTTCCTGTGCCCTGCCTTTGCTGTCCAGCCAAACTTCATGGCCGTGATCCCTGTCAAAAGGCAACAAGCAATAAGAAACCTGCAGAGCATAAAACTGTAACACTGGTGCTAACCCAGACCAGATGCTGCTCTGGCCATGGTGCCCTGCAGTAGGAGTGAGGACATGGAGGTGGTCACCGTAGCCTGCATGGGGGTGGTGGGAGGGGAGAGAGGGAGCAGCACAAGGCAGAATAATTCCTTTTCAGATTTTTTTTTTCTGGAGCATTTGGACAAAAGCAGGATAGTGCAGTGTGTCATTTCCTCCCCAGCAGCCATTCAGCGTGGCACTGTGTGGGCTCTGCCACCCCCTCCCCTGCCCTGGGCACAGATTGCTCCTTGTTCCAGTTGTCTGTACCACCCAGGGTTTCCTTTCCAAGTTTTCTCACACCCTTTTATAGCTGTGCGGGAGAAAGCTTTAAAGCCACACATCCAGGCACCGAGCAAGCAGGGGAGATATCTTTACAAACCAGGCTTGTTTCTCTGCCGAGCTGCAGTGATGGAGATGGGATGGGTGAGCTTTGGTGATTCCCTGCATGAAAATGATCAGGTTCAGCCCTAAATAAGGTCTAAAATTGCAGCTGTATATTGATTAGTCTTTAAAAATGAAGGCAGATGCATTTTTAGGTCCCAACCCAGGGACAGAGGCAGACTGGGAGGACCAGGTCCTGAATGGGAGGAATCTGAGACCCATCTTGGTGCAGTGGCCCAGATGCTGATGGTGGAAGCATCACGTATGGTGGTGTCTCATACATGTGAGGGATAAGGGAGAAATCCAGATTTCCTGGTCACAGAACTGGAGTTAGGCTGTCCTACTTTCTATTCTTGACCTGATCAGCAGCTTGTTTTACCCAGGAACCCTCCTGTAGGCAGGGCTTTTTGCCCTCACCAGTTTGCTTATGTGACAGTCAAACAAGTAACCTAAAGATAAGCAGCAATTCGTTACATCCCTCATTTAGCATGCTGTAAGGTGCTCTGTACACCTTGTCTTTTGGTCAATAAGCTGTATATTACACAGAAGTAGCACAGAAGTAGGCATCTTCGCATCAGATGAGGGCTTCTTGCAGTCTCCTTTCTGCTGGAGTCTCTTGGCCTGGATGATGGATCGCCGCTCGAATGGTGGGAGTGATATTGTTAAACAGTAATTGGTTACTGAATTATTTAGCTGCACAATCCCTGTAGCAGCAACAACACCAGTGAACACTTAACTTGCAATTTTCTCAGCTGGGAAACAAATACAGGGCCCTGCAAACGCAATGGAGCCCAGAGGCAGAATAATTCTGTTGAGACTGCTTTTTTACTAAAAAAAAAAAATAAAAAATAAAAAGGTTCATAGTTATTTTGTTAATCACAGCCTCACGCAGTAGAAAGTGTATGGTAATCACTTACTGGCTGCTGCCTTTTAATTTGCAAGCTGAAATCTGCTACTTTTCTAAAGAAAAAGTAGCGTAAATCCATTGCAGGTTCCCCAAATTAAAGGCCAGCATCTCCCTGCACCTTCT
Source organism: Psilopsiagon aurifrons (assembly GCA_025447955.1). NCBI lineage: Eukaryota > Metazoa > Chordata > Aves > Psittaciformes > Psittacidae > Psilopsiagon > Psilopsiagon aurifrons. Next base: position 21,830 of record JAOEHY010048226.1, on the reverse strand, counting down.
GAATTGCTGTGGATGTGGTTGAGTTACAGCTTACGGGCTCCTGAGCTAGGAGGAGGAGGCAGGCTAAATCACAAAGCAGCCTGACTTGACAGGCAGAAAACCCAACCCAAAGCAAGCGTCGTGTCCCCCAAAGCCTTGTCGCAGCAGCTTGCAATGGGTTGAAGGCCACCAGCTCTTTCCACATGTGGTTCAAGACCATGGTGGTGCTCTTATAATCGTAGCATCATGGAATAGTTAGGGTTGGAAAGGAGCTTAAGATCATCCAGTTCCAACACCCTGCCATGAGCAGAGACACCTCTTGCACTATGCTAGAGCAGAACCTCACCATTTACGATTCTCTCCCCAGTTTTCAGCATGGCTAACATTGAAAGCCCTCTGCCTTTGAGATGCACACAGAAAACCCACCAACAGGTACTGCACCAGCACAAGCCTCACTCTTGGTTATATCTGTGCGTTGGAGGCAGGAGGCTTTGCACACTGATATCTTGTAGTACCAACTCCACCGGGAGTGCAGCCCTTCACTTAGAGCAGTTCCAGGTCCTCCCCTGCCAGGCACCTCCTGCTGTCCCTTTGGTGTCTGTGTCTGTAGGAGTATCTAAGAGCTACCTGGTGACTCTTCAGGGTTTCCTTTGAATTGGCCTGTGATCTGGCAGCTTGAATGTATTTCTCCCACTTAGGTACCGCCTGTGTTCTCAACGTGGTGCTCGGGAAGGATGACATGACCCTGATTCAGTGTGATAGACACTTTCCTCTTTTAATTAAAAGCCCAAAAGTAAATGATTGTGCTCCTGTGGATGGAGGGCAAATTGTGGAGGGGGAGAAAGGAGATGCAGGCTGTTTGCAGGGACTTGTTAGCAAGCTGCTTGTCCCAGTGTTTGCTGTGGGATGGACTGTTACCTCATTATTTGAGTTCATTTAGCACTGAGGAATTGGGAGGTTCCCCTGATTTAGGGATGGAGGCTGCAATGCATGCCATGGCATGCCCCGAAGCAGCAGTGGGTCTCCATGAACATCCCCAGGATCCAGCAGCTGGAGTTTTCCTATCCCACCACTTAGGCACGACCAATGGTAGATGCTCCATTGACTATTCCTATCACAGTTTGATTATTGCTACTTATCAGTTGTTGACTTGCCCTGGTGCATGGTGGACCCAGCACTGGAGCAGGGCTACATGGGGCATAAATATTCACAGCAGAAGGTCTGATGCTCACCACTCCTTCCCAGCATTGCTTTTTCCTCTCCTTCATGCAACCCTGTTGACGCCGTGTAACTGACAAGAGGATCCAACCCTGTGATTCAGACCTTCCCATAGATGCATCCTGGGGAAGATTAATCTTCCTAATGGAAGCTGGGCCTGTGACAGCTGTGACTTTCAAACCTTGGTCTGTCTCAGTACCAAATAAACCAGGGAGATCTGGAAGGCTCGTAACTTCCTAGGCAAGTGATGTATGAGGCAAAATAGTTATAATTAACTTCAAAGAATAAAATGGTCTTTCTTTCAAGTGAAAAAAAAAGCCTTTCCTCCTGAGGCTTGGGTTGAAAATGAGTGGATTTTTATGTCATATTAGCCGTGCCTTTAAAAAAAGAAGATATTTAATTATTAATTAAAGATATTTATTTAGTTCTGAGTTGTAACTGAAAATTAAGTTCTCCCTTTCATAGGAACAGCATGGTTCTGTCACTGGGGGGAGCTGCTTGAAACCCCCGTGTTTGGGAACAGGGTTATTGTTGTGTAAATCAGCATGCGGCCACTTAATTAAGCACAATCGAGGCTTTGTAGGTCTCTTTGTGAGTCTCTGAAGACAGCAGCTTGAGCAGTGGCATGGCAGAGGAGGCAGCAGGGCTGATGCTGATGCAGGGGGTGGAGATGGAGCCTTCTGCACAGTCCCTTGTAGCTGATAGAGCTGAGCATGGAATGTATGGATGGAGACCTTGGGAAGACCATAAGGAGCTTTAGATCTTGCCCGTATCCCCATATGGGTTTTTTTGGGGTGCTGCATGGACCACATGCACACACCCCAAGCTTGAAGGATTTGGCTGTTGCTTTCCAAACACCATGCAGCAGCTCTGGCTTTGCTGTCCCACTGTCTCCTTCCCACACGGAAGTGCCGGGTGAGGAGTTTCTTCCGAAACAAACCCACTGTTGGCAAGGCAGCCCTGTCTCCGTTCTGTGCATCCTTGCTTTCAGTGTGGGGCCGCAGTTTGCATCCCAGGAAAATAATACGTGTTCTGCAGGCCAAAACAAACAGTGTCTGCCTGCTTTTTTTATGACCTCTTGTCGTTACTCCCAGCCATTGACACTATTCCCTTAATAAAGGACATTTTGATCTCTGCAGGGGACTTCCTTACTTCTCATGGTTAAAGCCAAGGGAGTTGGCAAAGGGAGAACACTGGGTGACTGGGGGCTTCTTCTCTCTGCAGCCCTTTTTATGGAAATGTTTCAATTTAGGTCCTCATTCCAGTTCAGAGCTGGGGATTATGAGCAGCTCTTAACCTGCCAGAGGGGAGACTGAGAGGAGCTCTTGGGCAGAAGCTCTTCCCTGGGAGGGTGCTGAGGCGCTGGCACAGGGTGCCCAGAGAAGCTGTGGCTGCCCCATCCCTGCAGTGCTCAAGGCCGGGTTGCACACAGGGGCTTGGAGCAACTGCTCTATGGAAGGGGTCTCTGCCCATGGCAGGGGCTGGAGCTGGTTGAGCTTTGAGGTCCCTTCCAAACCAAAGCATTTGGTGATCCTATGGAAAGGGCTGCTATAGTTGGAACTGCAGGCGGTGCATTTTGATGCTCCAATGGACAGACATCTCCCCCAGGAGTAGCCCAGCAGCTGGTCTCGTCCTGGTGCCTTCAAGCACAGACGTTTTCTCCACCACCCCCAGGGCCCTGTGAAAACCTTACCAGGAACATTGGGAAGGTGCAAATAATTCAGCCCAGCACTTAGGACAGCACCATCAGTGCTCCACTTGAAGCCCAATCTCCTGCATCAGATGCCAGCATGCGTTGTCTGCTTTGGCCGGTGGAGTGAAGGGGAGAGCAGGACACACTTCTGCCCTTGTGATTTGGAGGGGAAGCTCGGAATCTTGTCTGCCATCCAGACTTAGAGGCAGAGAAGTGATTTGCTTGAGCCATGGGAATTTTTTTTTGTTTTGAAACTGCCAGAGGGGTTTTGAACCTCCAGGGCTTGCAGTTCCGAGTGCAACAATTAAAAGTTTGGGGTATATAGTGAACTCTGCATAGCTGTTTTTCCTCTTTCATAGTTCCATCATACCTTCTAATTAATTCCCTTTAATTGCTTTTAATTGCCTTTCCTCCTATTTCTCCCTCTGTCTAACTAGTGCTGTCATCCTTTTAGTTTGCCTTTCATGTTAGAGACTCACTATTTGATTTTGTTTCACCCACGTTGTGTCTTGCAGCTATTTCATTCCTGGAAAGCTCTGGCTGCAGAGATAAAATCTAAGTGGATTCAGAGAACCTAAAAGGATCGCATGCTTCATGGCTTTCTCCTTAGTAATATAGGAGATAAACAGGATGTAATAAAAGATCCATCCTCCTTGGAAAAGGGCCATTTTCCATCACCTGTATTTTTGTGGTACCGTCATGCCATGGATGCTCTTAGTCACTGGTGACAAGATAAAGAGCCTCCTGGTGTCTAACGCTGGCGGGTGTCTGAGGCTGAAACGGGCTCTGAGGATGACACGCTGTCTTGCTGTATGTTGATTTACTCACCGCTGCCATCCTACCTGCCAGCATGCCCAGATTCCTGCTCCTGGGACAGCCAGCATGGGGCTGACACCTTTCTGGCCACCATGATCCCTTCCTGGGTGGAGGGCACACAAGGAGTGTGGCATGGTGCTGGTTTTGGCCAGATGAGGATTTGCTTATTATTGAAACCGTGACATTTGTCTCTGGTAGCTTTCGGCTTTAATGTGCGCTAAAGGGCACAGTCATTTTGATTGAGGTATCATCCAGCCCAGTCAAAAATAAGAAATAAAAGCAAGCAAAACAGCTGACAAACACTCAGAAGACTCCTAGAGATGTGGATCCATCCAGATGGGTGTCTGTCAGCAGAGCTCCATGGAGCTTGGCCAATACACACCATCTGAATAGTTAGCTGACGGATGGGGATCATGTATTTAAGTTTTGTATACCATCTCCCTTCTTGAGTGAAAGCACAATTGCGTTATCTGACCTAACCTCTTTTACTGCTGCTCCTCTGTTCATAATGGTGTTTAAACACTGTCTACCCCTGTGTTTTCCATGATCAAACATTATCAGGCCTTTAAAACTTCCTTGGTAGCTTTCCTCCCAGCTGCTGAAGGATTTATGTTCCTGGTGCAATTGTTTAATTGCCTTCAAGGACTGTGAGAGTAAGCAGTGCCTGAGTAGAGAGCTATGTTTCTACTTATCTCTGTTGGTGTCCAGCTTCAGGCTGCCTAGCAAAGGTGCTGGGTGGGCAGTATCCACTCAAGAGGTTGGTGAGAGCTTCCTCTCTCATTTGGAGGAAGAAATGACCAGCAGCACTTAATTCTATCTGGTATTGGCTGAATTGCCGACTTTATATTGTTATGCTGGTAAAGCTCTGGAGCTGGGATCATGAGGAGTGTGGGTGGGAGTCAGCTGAGACTTTGCTGGTGAGGAAGGTCATGTTGGGAAGCAAAAGGTAGCTTGGAGCAGGAAGGGCTGTCCTGGCCACTGTGGGCTGGGAACATGTGCTTATGGTAGGGCTGGATTGTGGGATGGTGTTTCAAAGGCTGGTCAGGAAACTTCTTTCGGCTAATTCAGATGCTGGAACTATGTACTTCATAATCCAGATGCTCAGTTTATGTGGAAACCGTGATAGTAACAATGAGCAGTGGGACAAACATGGTCCTGAGGACTTCAAGGTGACAAGAAGAGCGGTGCTAGAGACAAACACATCTTCTGCCACCAAAGAGATTGACTCATGCTACCTTGGAACTTTAGTATGGATCATTATTACTACTCTAGTAGCTGTGTGAATAGCAGCAGCAGTAGTAACTTAGCCTTGCAGGGTCCCCAGCCAGTCCTTCCCACATCGGTAGCCTGTTCTGATGAGTGGCCATCACGGTGAGATGGAGGAGAGCAGGTAGATGATAGCAGAGATGTTCAAGTCTGTCCTGGGAGCTGTAGGGTCTGGTTTTGGAGAACTGACCAGCTTGAAGTCCCCTTTTATAGGGTGCTGTTAAGGAAGCCTCAGTGTCCCTCTTTGACAGAAGATTACAGAACATGCTGCTCTGCCCAGGTGGGACGGAGTTGTGCCCAGGAGCTATGGCAGCCAGGCTACCCCTGGGCTGTCTCTGCTGTCTAGGAGCCCAGGACTACAGTGGCTCTGTGCCAGGCAGTCACCCAGGTGCAGAGTTTTGCAAGAAGCTGACAGAGCTCTCTGTGCCTTTGCATTTGCAGTGAATCATCTGCTGAGAGCCAAGAGAAAGCGAGCGCTCTCCGGAGGCACTGGGGTGGCAGCGGTGCTGGCTGCTGGCAGCCCTAGGCTGGTGGCAGTCACAGGGGAGCCTCCTTGTCCCCATTCCATCTGGGTGCATCCTTATGGCCAAAGCTGGGGCTGGGATCAGGGGGCCTGAGGGAGAGCAGCTGGGTGCGGATTTGGCCCCTGGCCCTGAGAGCAGCGTCGTCTTCTTGGGGAGTGGGGAGTTGTTTAATCATGGAACTGTGGAATGGTTTGGATTGGAAGGGACCTTATAGCTCATTCAGTTCCAACCCCTGCACTGCAGGGACACCTTCCATAGAGCAGTTACTCCAAGCCCCTGTGTCCAACCTGGCCTTGAGCACTGCAGGGATGGGGCA
>JAOEHY010048223.1:0-13208 GCA_025447955.1 Psilopsiagon aurifrons | reverse complement strand
TTTGCACAAGTCCAGGTAGATGACATCAACTGCTCTACCCCTGTCCATCAGTTCTGTAGCTCCATCACAGAAGGCCATCAAATTGGTTAGAAGGATTTCCCCTTAGTGAAGTCATGCTGGCTGTCACCAACCACCCTGTTGTTTTTCATGTGCCTTAGCATGCCTTCCAGGAGAACATGCTCTAGGATTTTGCCAGGCACTGAGGTGAGACTGACTGGTCTGTAATTTCCCAGGTACTTCTTCTATACAATCACCAACTACTTATGCTAAAGCCTTTTAAAAGACCATGTACTGCACAGGTGTGATTACAGTTCCTACCTATTGAAATTCCACTAGAAAGGGTGGAGCTTTCTGCCTGCCCTCGGGATGGGACATGAGGCTCCATGACACTGTCATCCAGTAGATGCCTTGGTCCTGCGTTGGGGAATGTTGCGCTTTTAAATTCAGCTGTATTCATTTTGTGTATGAAACTAGAAATGAAAGGGAATAAAACTGTTACAGTGTTATCTTTGATACATTTCACAAGTTGTTGTTTTTGCAAGGGTTGCATGCAGTGTGTTCCAAATACCAATCTAAATCATCACTCAAGTCACAGATAAATGTGCATAAATTACACTATCAATAGGGATTGCTAAGCTTAAAATTGCACAGCACTCTTGGAGCTAAGAGAAAGTCAGGAGTACTTTAAAAATTACTTTCAACATCCTAAGGTATTTTTGTCCTTGTATAAACATACATAATTGAAATTCAGAATTGCATTCTAGCTCATTAAAGGTAAACTTACACAGTACGTTATATGTTAAGACATAAATTCCTAAATAGCTACAACCTTGTACTTTGCAAAGAGAAAAAGTGAATTAATGATTTAATGATTAAGGTATCAATTAGAAGTATACCTATATAGAAAACAACCCTGAAGCCATTGCTGTACAAAGTTATATGAAGTCTACAAGAGAGGTCTCACCTTAAATATACTATTAAAGCAATTATTTCAGTTTGAATTTGAAAGAATTACACTGGCACTGAGTTACTTTAAGTGGCAGTTTTTGCATCCATAAAGAGCCTATTTTGGCTGACTCACTGGCTATTCTTATCATCATAACAGCTGCGCAGCCTTATTTTGACTAATTCACTTTGGATACTACCATTATAGTTCTGAGCTTGCTCTCTTGCCATAAATTGGTCTTTAAGTGAAGTATTGTGTAGAGATCATGAAACTTTTAAAAAGTGCTGCTTCTGTATTGACACACTAAATCACAAAACTTAGGGTTTTCAAATTAAATGAAATGCTGACTTGTATCCCAAACTGTGACATTTCCTGTGCCCATGCGGTATCAGATTCCTGGGTGAAGGGGGTGTTGGTGGTAGCAAAGCTCCTTCAGCAGCAATGTTTTTCCGTCTACTTTGTGGAGACGCTCCAACTTCAGAGCCTGGGAACAAAAGAAGACATTACTCCAAAGTAACTTCAGAATTACTGTCAGGATTACTTCTCAGAACACTGTGGAAGAGAAAAACTTCCTAAACTCAAATGGTAAGAGATAGCCTGTAATAAAACTGATTGGCACATTGATAATTAAAAGCCCTGTACTTCACTTTTATTGTACAGGATTAAAAATAAACACACTTATTTCAAATAGACCATCTAGTTACAAGTATTTTGTAAGTCCTAAAGGTTGCTGCATTAGCTATGTTGACATTAAACAGGTCCCACTGACTCTATGTTTTGAAACTCCTGCCTTCAATCACTTTCAGTATTGATAAAAAACAATGTACATTTTTGGAAGCATATTATACCATGAGAAGTTTAGATGAAGGCCTTTCTGTCTAGATACAATGAAGAATGAGTATTTAACAGCTCTTTACTCCAAATTACACTAAAAAGTTAGTGCCACAATATATACAAGAATCTAAAAAACTGACTCAGTTCCTTGAAAGAATTTCTTGACAGATCACCTTTAGGCTTTTTATTACAAATATATAGTGTTTACACATCACACTTCTTTATTAGCCTCAGGCAAACATTTTCCACATTTGCAACTCAAAATGCATTTGACAACCTCAAGTCTTCTCACGTTTATTAAGCATTTACCTACTAAATCTTCTCTGGAAGCAGCAGAGCGTGGGGTGCTGGTCCCTGGTTCTATCTTTAATGAAAGTCTGCATTAAAGAAGCATTAAAAATTACTTTATTAGGAAATAAAAGCAAATAAAATAAGTTTTTGAAAAATTAGGTTTTTTAATTTACAATTGTCAGCTGCCTGTCTGTAATTGCAAGAAACAAAGTTAATACAAACTTTGCATAGCTATCTTTAGCACACACTATTGCCAAATACTCTTTATTTTGGTAGAAAAAAAACAAACAGTAACTGCAACATGGCCAAGGATTAAAAACAAAACAAAACAAACCAGACAGACATGCAAGGGCATAATGCAGTAAACATGTCTTATTACTTGGTTCATATAGACTAGGAAAGGCCTGTAATATGCTGAACGAGGTCTGGACTCAAGAACAAAATGTTGGCTACAGCACAGCCCTTGCAACATCTTTTGCATCAAGGAGCCTGACATAGCTGCACAACCAGCCAAACAGCCACCAGTTGCCATCTTTACCCTCTGTGAACGAAAGCTCTATCTGAGCTGTTAAAAAGGTGTGGCAAAGTCACACTATGGGAGTAGAAGGGGAAGAGGCCATTGCACTGCACTGGCACAAGCCTCCAAGGAAAACACAGACACACAAGCTAGGACCTACATAGCCCTGGAACCTCTAGCAGACACATGAAAGTTAGTGATTATACCACTACTCCAGTAAAAGAACTGGGAAGAATACCTGCTCCCCCCACCGGACTGCAGTAGTTATTTAGTTAATAGAAAAAAATCGAATGCAAAGTGCAGCAAGTGCTCTAGAGTGCTTGGCCAAGCCTTCTGTCTTTACTGGTCTAAAAGCCAAAATCCTTCTTTTGCATTTTGGAAAGCCCATTAACTTGGCTGCATCCATAATTCAAGCTTTTTCTTAAACAGGCACTTTTAATGCCATTTCCAACAGCACCACAAAGAGGACAGAGTCCAGGAGCAGAGAACTCCCACAAGATCAAGCACTTCTTGTCTACACAGTTCACACAACTAGAATCCCTGGAATTAGTGAGTTGGGAAAACCATCTACTTAATTTTGGGGAGAAAAAGTCTGAAGTCTGACAGCTCCTCTCCCTCCCCAAAATCAGTGTACAGAACATTTTGGCAAAAAGGTAAAGCTGGATGCTTGCATAGGTACATGCAGAGAAAAATTTACAAAACTTAGAAGGGAAGCTAAGTATCTGAGCCTTGTTAACTGTTCTTTGACAGAAACTAAAAGGTCCCCATTTGCTACCTTTTTGTAAATTCAAGGTAGGGCTATTAAATGGTAAAGCATATCTGTTCCTCTAGTGTGCATAGTCCTCCCACCATTTGAAAGTAGCTACACAAGCAACCAATTCAACACAAGTGAGGTGACAAACTTCCCGGGCAGGCAGGATGGGAATGAGTGGGGAACCTTCTCAAGCAGATCAGCCAATGAACAAAAACTTTCTTCATATGCAACAGATTTGCTTTAGGTTTTTTCCTATCCTCAGGGTTTATTCTTGTCTCTTGCCAGAGATTTACGTCCCCCAGTTTTGCTGGATGCCAAATCACTTAATGCAGTAATAATCTTCTAATTAAGGAAGTAGAAACCTCTTTTTTGGGTGGTATGCTGGAAGGAATGGGGTGGGGACACAGATGGTAATTCGCCTCTCAAAAATCAAGTGGTTACATTTTACTAACCCAATCAAGGAGAAAAAACATAAAATGAAAGCAAAATACATATGAAAGTAAAAGCCTTAAGTCACCCTCAGTAACAACTTGGGACTGGAACACACAGATGACTTTATTATGATGAGAAATTACTCAAGCTATCTCCAATCATGGGATCCATCTTACTGATTGAAAAGTGTTACATGTGAGCTGGAAGTATGCAGTCTTCATTAATGAACACTGGAAGAGATCTGCAAATCAAATCAACAGAGCAAACAGACCTAAAAGACAGTGCTTGATGCAGTCATGAGATATGCCATCCAGCATGCTGAAAACTGTCTTGAGCAGAGGACCCTGCTGTAACCTCACTACTTGCAACTGGTGCATCTGAGACACATAATCCCCTGGTACAAGTGCAATCTTAAAAATGACAGGCTTTGTGCTATAAAAGTTACTTTATGATGAGCTACAGACAGTTACAGCATTTCATACTTACTTGTAATTGTCATCTTCTACAAACTTTTGTAGTTCTTCTATGTACTGAACTGAGTTCAAGTATTTCTGGACATGAGGCAACAGAGGAATATCTGGAGAACATATGACATTCATTATCACTGTCCCGTTCATTGGTAAGCACAGGTATTTTCCAGAAACTATTTAAACAGAATCTGATCTCTTGCCTTTTTATGTGAGATGGCAATACAAACTACAGACCCCACTGATGTTGTGATTTTTGTCTTTCACAGCAATTCTCATGCATTGAGCTGACATCCATAAAGCCAGGTATGTATCTCCCTTAAGCTGCTTTACTTAAGACAGCATACGTAAGGGAAGAGTGAGAGCACGCCTTTGGCCAAACTAAAGGCCCAAACCTGGAACCTGAAGGGTTGTATCTGAGGACTCTTTCACAGTCTGCATTATCATTATATTGAGCTTTTAGTGAATCCACAGTCCTGTGCTAATTCACATTCCACCATCACAAATACAGGCTTACTAAAAAAGGATTGTGAGGAGACCACCTTTGACGGAAAACTACATTATCTGATCTATGAATAGAACTATAAATATCCAAAAGACAAGCTGAACGTATTTTATTATCTCCAGTAAAAGTACTACTCCAAAAACGATCCGACTGTTTTTAAAATTCAGAGTAATTAAATCATGAAACACAGGGATGCAAGTTAATGACATACTTGCAAAGCTAGCATTAAGAACAACATATTCCACATTTTCATAAGAAAATAGGTACGACAAGAATGTGTGTGATGTAACAGAAGGATAATTTTATTCTGTCCTCTCACACTGACGCTCTGTCATAACCAGCAATACCAAACTTAGACTTTTGGGCTGAGAGAGCGAGGGAGAGCATTAATGGCATTCAAATGGGCTGGGCCTTACTTACACTGCATTACAGAAAACAAGTATTAAAGCTTTTGAAGTTGTTCTCATTAATACTGCAATATTTACATACTAACTTACCATATTCACATGACTGCTGTAAGTCTGAGATAATTCGAAGAATGTTGTTCATTAAATTTGTTCTTTGTTCACTTTCCAGAATGCTCCCTGTTGATGGGTAGGCAGAGTCAATATATGTCAAATCTGACAGGTAAATACCTTAAATAAGATAAGAATGAAAAGCTTTAGTGTCTCACGTATAGCAGAAAAAAGCCTCACAAACAATATTTTGAAGAACTGTTGCTTTCACTGACAAATGCTCATGGAGGTTGACAACAGCATTGCTTCAGAACAGTGCTCATTATTCACCTGAAAAATCAATTTGAGAAGATATCTGAGAGCGCCTTCAGACCTGAAACAGTAACAATGCTTGGACCTACAGGAGAGTGCATCACCTTGCCACCCATGTCTGGGATTGAATTTGCATTCTCTTCAATCACTCAGTCCTTATTTTTTTCAAACTTTTCTCAGCTGTATTTGCAGACACTGAGGGTATAAAGTACAGCTAGGTTTCTGTATGCAAGCTTTCATTCTCTGCGTGACTAATCACAGTGGGAGGCAGAGAGGATCTTTTCTTCCTGCATCACACTTGGCATGTACTAGCTGACTTTGTCTCCAGCAGCATCATTATTTCTAAATCTAACAGTAATTGCAAGGCCATGATCAACTATTCACGAAGCAGATCTTCTGCTATATAACCAATTATTACTTTGACATATATGAAGCATACTAAACACACAATGCTAGAATACATCACCAAAATTGCTAAAGATTTTAGGAACTCTATTATTTCATTCCTCCAATTCATTGATCAATAACAGCAGGAATATTCATATTATCAATAATCCTTCAAGCTGAATAGAAACTTAAACTCAACTTGCAGCAACATGTGAAAAATTAACTTGGCAAAAAGTGTACTCGAGATGTGGTACAAGTCCTGCACCTCTAAAGATCCAACAGCCTTATAGATAAGCCTCTTCAAGTCTTCTGCTTTCTCCCCCACCACCATTGTAATCACACTACTCTTTCAATCCTTCAATCATGTTGAAAGGAAACTCCCCCTCCTTACATACAAATGCTGTAGTTAAATTGTTCATTTCAAATCCCAATGCAACTCAATTTCTTGAAATTCACTGAAAGACCAATCATTTCTGTCTCAGCTAAACAAAACATATCCTGACCAACTCTGCTATTAAAAGGAATTGCTCTTCATCCCCTGTATCTTCCACAAGATACAAGATATTGAAAAAATAATAAAAAAAACCCAACAACAACAAAGCAAACGTTAAGATTTTTAAGAAAAATTTATTTCAATAACAGAGAATTTCTAAAATTACATTCTGCTTCACCTCTCAGCCTTGTATAACCAAAGTCAAAACAAGAAGTTTAGCTTTACAGGTGGAAGACTATTAATACAACCTCACAAGAACTGCAGTTGTGTTTGTACAGCACCTAACCAGTACAGTTCTCAAATGTGAGCTGGGAAACTCTGGGCATCACTCCAAAATCAACACATACACACGCGTGTGCACACACAGAAACAAATTAAAATACTTGCGGTTGAAAGGCGACATACAAAAAAAAGTGAATAAAAAGGTATTACACATGATCTGATATAGAACTACATTTCTCATGTTCTGTTCTGCTAGAATCTGTTTATTTAAAAACCAGAAATAATCAGAAACAGATAGTCACGTTTGATTCCTATGCCACCTACACTGCATAAGCTGTCCCAAACCTAATTTTCATGTCCAAACAGAGCTTAAAAAACCCAAACCTACTCAAGTTTTCCACAGAAAGTACATCATGCTTACTAACTGTAATTAAGGAAATTCATTGTGAGGAGGCACCTGCAATATTACGCAGGATTTTATAAGACAATGTATTTGCAGGATTACCTTTCTGAATAGCTTGCTCAATTAAGCACTGATTTTTGTTCTTTTAGCTATATCAAGAACTCTTTTGTAGAAAGCTGTTGTCTATATTTATTTGATGCATTTCTGTGAAGTCTGAAGTGATTTTGAAAGCATATTAGGATAATTCTCTTCCAGATGTAATTTTCACATCCTTTGTAAAGAAAGCAAAAATATCAGTCAAACCAAACAAAACCACACACTTAAGTGCTGGCTGACTATTGACAGATTTTAGCATTCCTCACAGAGCCTAATCTCTGTGGCTTTTGCTACTACTAACACCAGTCAGATGTTATCAAATATTCTGATACCTACCCAAATTCATCACACAGTTTTAACATTTTCCACATGTAGGGAGACTTCATGCATTTAACAACTGGAACTGTTTCTTATTAAGTGAACATCAAGAATTGAATGCGACATTCTGTTGAACATTCTTGTAGACTATAAATGGTTCATTTTTCCTGTTATATCCAGTCAGGCTGCCCCTTTTATTCCCAGCAACACAAATAGAGTTTCATCAGCCTGAAAGAATCTTTCTTCTAAATGAAGCCTAGTACTGTAATAACTTGAAAGGCATCTTTAGGCAGTGTAGTAAAAATGTTTGATTTGTAATTGCCTGCTGAACTTTTGCACAGTCTGCAGCCATATGGTACCCTCCCTTCTACCGGCAAACAATCTTGCCTTGTTCCTAACTTCTCAGCCTCCCTACCCCCTCCTCTTCTGGAGGGTATGGATAGGAAATCCGAAGGAGGAGTTTCTCCTGCTCTCAGTGTGCTGGCGGTGACATCATATGTGGGCTGAACGTCTAAGTTGAGTGTGTGCTTGTTTAAAAAAAACACTGCCCAGAAGTGATGTATATGGAATCTGGGTCAGCTGTAGCTGGTTAGCGCACTCCTGCATGTGAGAGAAAAACACTGCAGTTTCAAAAGTCATTTCTTTCTCTCGTTTGGAATAACACATACTGGAATATTACTTCCCCCCCCCCCCCCTTTTTTTTTAATGACTAGTTAGCTTGGTTACTGTATGGAGAAACTCAGTTCCTCAGTACAGCTTGGATCTAACAGGAAGACAAAAGCAGTTTTCAACTCCAACTGCAGATTAACAATCCACAGCATTGGGTAATATAGGAAGAAAAAGCAACTTGGCCTCTGGATTTTCCATCTACCACAGAAGCAAAACAGCTGGAAGCCTTTCTTTCTTGGTAAGTTTTAAAGTTATTCTTTCTTGCAAGTTTAATTTTGAGCTGTTTGTGAATTCTACCTGTGTCTCCTTCAACATACAGCTATGTGAAGAAACAAATCTCAGCCTGAGAAAAGTCTGACAGCTAAAATACAAAAACTCACTTTCGTGGCATTTGGTAGACTTTGGAAACTTGGAAAGAATTAAAAAGGACTCTGCATAACAGCAGAGACTAAATCATTCCAGTTGTAAGAACGAACAAATTGCAGTTGCTTAGCTGTAAACCTTCCACAGATTTTGATATCTAATGTTACAGACAATTAATACTACCATATTCTTTGCATGTAATCTGGGTATTGTGAACATATTAATGTGAAATTCTAATCCTACAAGAAAGTAAAGCCAAAAATCCTATCAATTTCAGGGAAGCTGGATTTCACCCAACACCAAAGCACAGACCTAGCATTACTAGAACTAGAAAATGGATACCTCAATAAAACCACTGTAAAAAGTCTCAAGTAAATCAATGCACATCTGTAAGTAGCAATCATTGCATATCATTTCCACTAAATTTTTATTTATGATACTTCTGAGCAGTAGAACTAGTCTGAGTTGTACAACCAATCAAGAAATCAGTCATATGTTGATTTAGAATATATTCAAGCTTGTAGCAGAAACAATCATGCAGCTGAAAATCAAAAAACATTGCTGCAACAGGCACAGGCACTAATCCCTCCCTTTAACATTTTGCAGAACTATGGTGAAGTTAATTATACTTCACTTGAACAGCAGTTCGTTTCTAAATAAAGATTCATTTCTTAAACATGAAATGCAACATAAAAGGCAACACTATATTAAGTGGAAAATAGAAGGTTTTGTTACAGTTCTTTAGGGTATGGGGGGAGAAAAGGGAAAGGATGCAGTGGCTCATAAGGATTAAAACAAAAATATTCCTTACAAACAGAAGACAAAAGTATAGACAAAAAAACCCAGCACTGCTAATACTTAATCTCCTACTTTTTGCCTTTATTCATGCTGACTTGGAAATTAAAACATGGTAACTAATCCAGAACAACGGAAAAGAATTAAAGTTACAAATTTGTATTAACAAACTCTGGCACATTAAGCAAGAATGAAGGGGTGGTACTAAAAGAAGAGACAAAGTGTTACAGAAAGCAGACTTAATTAAGATTTAGTAGCTAAGTTTGAAACAGTCTTGACAAACAAGAAAGATGTATTCTTTCCAAGTTGTGGAGCACTTCTCCTTACTATCTTTTTCTGCTTCTTTACATATTAAAAAGAAGAATCTAAACAACAACAACAAAAAATCCCATTTGAAGCCTATATAGTATGCCTTGGACACCACTCTCTATTCATTCATGATTAGCCAAGGTTTTGATTTATGCTGCTCAGAACAATTCCCAAATCTTTCAAAAATGAAAACAGCTGAGTCAATAATTTACAAGGAATAAACTGTGTGTGAATTTAGCTCTCTCTCCTTTCCTGTCTTCTAACTTCAGAGTTTGAATTTTGAAATGCTTATCTTAAAACAAGTAACACAATACTAATATTTTGCTGTTGTCATAAGAATGACCTAAAGTATGATGTAAAAATATGCCATTTTCTATGCCAAGTTTTAAAGGAATTTACTTCAAAGAATGGAAATTCTGAACTTCTAAACTTTTGCCAGTAACTACATTGCTTTATCAGGTCGTAATTATTGTTTTACTGGGCTTTGTTTGTCTTTTTTGTAACTTGCCGTAATAGCCTGGTCCTTAAAATTTATATACCCATGAATTAAGTAAAAATTTCCTATAACAAACATCACTAGATGCTTAGTGTCCTTGGTATGATTTACAAAGACTTCTGAAGCCCCTAAATAACACATTTCTGAATGCAAAATGCAATACTGCATTGTACCTGCCTGTTAAAGTGGTGCAAACACATACAATGGCTGCAAACAAATATAAAGGAACCCCTACATTAAAAAAACCCTTCACCAAAAAGCTAGGAATGCTATGGTATTTTTCTGTGTTTTCAGAATATCTAGTACGGCAAGATTCACAAATCTTTCCTACAGAGAATTTCTAAGCACACCTAATTTTAAAATGTGACATATTTTTAATGACTACTTCAAAAGCCCCTGAAGATGCTTAGATTGCCTTTCCTAGAAGGAATCAGATTCTTGTTAATTTCAAAGAAGCAGAATTCTGTGACTCAATATATCATGTATCTAACAAAAACCAAGAACATATTATTCCTGGATCCCAGTCAATACAACAGAAGTAACCCTGTTATTTCAGCAAAGGTAGACTGACTTGCTGGAAAAAAACACTTGATTATATAGGGAAAAGTAACTTACTGAAGTCCATGGTATATCAAAAATCCATGTGAACGTTTCTTCTACAATAAGAGTGTTTACCCCACATCAGGGTTACTTCTAACATTGAGGATCCAGTTTTAAGCTACACCCCACAAAAACCTCCACATATTCTGTATAGAGATAGGGAAACAGATGGTCCTATTGAGTTTTAGCTGTTTAGACACACTTAACAGATAACGAAGTATGCCCAACATCAAGAACTGAGCTTTCAGATTAACTAGTATCATGTTCAGAGGATCTTTCTTAGTACTAGTCTACTTTCTTAAAAAAACCTGATTGCTTCTCCTCCTGCTTCACATGTTCATAAATGGAGGTTTATAATAGAGGGCACTGTTGGTATTTATCACTTGACTATATTCTTTGAGTAAATGTCCTAAATAAAGATACGTAAATATATACAAAGATATGTTTTCCATACAAAGGGATTCACATTTACTTGCAGCACTTCCATTATATTCAGTTACAACAACCTATACTTCCTCATCTTTGCCAGCTCTGAAAGAACAGATTCTAATATGTGTTGTGGGTCTCCAAATTCTACATTTTCCTGAACGTGAGAGTCACAGTAGTACAATAAAGAACAAATAGTCTGCTGTGTAGAAAATAAAAACCTTCCAAATACATAATAGCTTCCACACTTCCTCACCCCTGCAAGCAAAATAATTAAGTGATACAATATGTTCGGGGGTAACACAGCCCATGGTATAGCAGTTTTTGGTGAAAGATAAGCCTAATAGTTATTTATTTTGCTATTTTAAATTGGAATTTTGTTCCTTTAAATACTGTCAGAAGTAATAAGGACTAATTTTGGAAACAAGGTTGGGTTGGGGTTTTTCTTCCCTTTTTTTGTTTGTTTGTTTCAGGTTTATTTTTTTGTTTTGTGTTTTCATGGGGATCAGTCTGGAGGAAGAAAGAAATCAGAAGAAAAGGAATGGTATTAAAATATAAAATGGTATTGAATCCCTATCTACAGCTCCGAGTCTTTTTGACAAGATACTAAGTTTTGCATAGCTATGACTAGTTGCACGTTTCCTCCTACACAAGCAATAAAAGACCAGTATGCCAGAACAGACATAATGCAACTTCTACAGAAATCTGACACATAAAACTGGGTAATGGAAACACGACAGAACCAAGTGCAGCAACAGTCTATCCTAATTTTAAACCCATGACAGTTCATAAAGAGTTAAATACTATTTTAAAGCTATAGCATCTATAATCACAATCTCCCTTGCTTATTTTCCCAGGTCTGCATTTAGGCATTTCAGCAGCCCCACTAACTACAAGCAACTCTAGATTTGCAGGAACGGTTTGAGACTGTGGTTCTGTTTAAACTAATCCTTGAGCCTCTACTACTTAGCTTGTTACAGTTATGACACTACCTAAACAGATAAACCTGGCCATATGTGACACAATGCTTTGGATTAAAACACCTTGTGCTATTCCATGACTCCAATATTTGTCACTTTTAGGTCTCACGTATTAGGCTATCATTCTGTAATACTTTGGATAAACAGTTTATATTTTTTTAAGCTGCTTGCCCAGAACATCAGGAAATTTTTTGAACAGTATTTTCATTTCCTTCTAAGGCTGATTAAAGCTCTGGGTAAATATCTTCCTCAGAACCTATTCCTGTATAACAAGTTAGGCAGTAAGCTGCTCAACCATACTGAACAACATTGTAAGATGTTTAATTCTTTTAACTTCAAAATTTCCATGGTAGCATGCACGTTCCCTTACCAGGTAGACACTCGGAAGGAACTCATCCCCGCTTATCTGAATGTCTCAGTTTAAGACATTTAAATTATTTCAAAGTTCTACTGCATGTTCTTATGCAGCTGTTGCATTTGGTTATGCTACGTCGAATCTTCTTATTAATTTTATGGCACATACATAGATCAGAACTTCCAATTTTAATACATAGTCATAAAAGTTCAAAATCAACACATAAAATATTTTTAAAAATCCAGAAAGCAGACCGCAGCAGAATACATGGCCAGCAAGTGGGCAGCACTGCAAAATGTTTCATTTAGTTTTAATGTATTTCAGGGGAAAAAACGTGCTGCTGTGGGAAAACACCAGCCGTTCATTATTTAAGTAACTGTGTAGGGTCCTTAAAAACTACCAAAACCTAGAGTGTTATTCACCTTTTTGAACTATGAAGTAGCTGATATATACTCTGAAAATAGTAAAAGACTGGACTTGTATTATGGCCTCAAACTTAACCATATGCCATGAAGTCACTTCCCTGTATCTGCAAACACTGAACGTAAGAATAATGAAAAATAATTTAGGTGAAAAAGTATCAACTTCAGACAAATTAGTTCAGCTCATCCTTATCAAGTTAGAAACCACACAGACCTGTTTTCCGTGTATTTACCATGATTCATGTTGAAATTTAATCTAACGAACTTCCTACTCTGAACATAGTTCAAGTGATTAGTATTTTAAATACATGAAATTACAAAAGAAAAATACACAGTTCTGGAGTAAAGTGATACTTTTTCC
>JAOEHY010048217.1:0-29428 GCA_025447955.1 Psilopsiagon aurifrons | reverse complement strand
GCCTTCCAGTATCTGAAGGGGGCCTATAGGGATGCTGGGGAGGGACTCTTCATTAGGGACTGTAGTAATAAGACAAGGAGTAATGGGTTCAAACTTGAACAGGAGAAGTTTAGATTGGATATAAGGAAGAAGTTTTTTACTGTAAAGGTGGTGAGGCATTGGGATGGGTTTCCCAGAAAAGTTGTGAGTGCTCCATCCCTGGCAGTGTTCAAGGCCAGGCTGGACAGAGCTGTGGGTGATATGGTTTATTGTGAAGTGTCCCTGTCCCTGCCCATGTCAGGGGGGTTGGAGCTAGATGATCTTAAGGTCCTTTCCAACCCTAACTATTATATGATTCTATAATTGCATGAATGTATTGAAAGTTTTCTTAGCTTTCTTTTGTATTATACACACATTTGGGTACATACATACATATTAATCAAAAGGTGTTCAATTATTCAGCATTCCTTCCTGGCTCTGTAGCTCTTCTGGGATTTACACTTGATCTTAATATTTCTTACTTAGACTAAAATGCATGCAAAATCATCGAACACTTAGGACTAACTTGCCTTAATACATAGAGTTCCTTTTCTTCCCTGATTGTCCCTTTAATATAGAGGGGATAAAATCTGAACAGCTTAAATTACGATTGCTGTGACTTGAATACTTGATTTGAACTTCTGGGAAAATAATAGCAAAATGAATCATTAAAAAGAAAAGTTGTCAACCATCTCTAATTCTTCTACGTTGTTTCTTTAAATATTCAAGTAAAAGAGCTGGATCTTTTTTAATTAGCAAATACAAGGTAACTAGGAGGTGTAGGTAGTGATGTATTTGAGCAAACAACATGAATGCCTGTTAAATAGGTACTGCTGCTAAGTTGCCTTCAAAAACCAGTGTAAGAGTGCTGAGCATTGCATTCAGGCTGAGGGGTTATGTAAAGTCAGACCAGAGAGAGGGTCACCCGGCAGTTTACTTCCCTCACACCTCACAAGACAGACTGATTGCCCGGTGTTTGAACCACAGGGTCTTTCAGGTCAGGGGAGACTGTTTATTTTACATGTATGACCTGTGGGTATGTGCGTGAAGGTCTGTGTTATCTCTCACATGGTGACTTGACTTAGAAGTCATCAACATGTTTGTTGGATAATCCCAGGAGTTACCAGTAATTTAGCTACCTTTCAGAAAGGTTTTTAGAAAAATGGGATAAAGAAATATCTCTTTATACTTACAGTGCACACTGCCTCCTTTGGAATTGACTCTAACATAACGTAAGCAGCAGCTTCTATTCAAATGCAGAATCCTGTGCAGTAGTCAACTTGAGGACATTGTAGAAATTCCTAAAGCATCTCTATACTTTGCACTTTGTTTATAGTATCTCTGTCAGTTGAACGGCCTCTCTATGACTAAAAATAGATGCAGTTTTGTGTGAATTATTGAAGTATTTTTAAGGTTAAGTATTAAAGAAAATAAAATGCTTTTTGCTTGAATTGCTTGTATATTTCTCTCAACAGATGGACGACCTCAGTGGGAGGTAGAAGGGAAAATAATGAGGGAAAAGTGTCAAGGGGTGAGAAACTATTTTTCTTACTTTAGAAAGCTTCCTGCTTTAAAATGAGAAACTAGACATCTTCGTTGTTGTTCTGAAATTTAGACTTAATTTAGTGAAGTAGATCACTGGCTGTTTCAGACAGACAACTGGAGACTCCAAATTGGCTTAATACTATAAAGTAGCCATTAAGATGATGCTGTGAAGGAACCGGAAATAGCATCGTTGTTGTGAATGCAGTGAAAAAAGAAATTGAAAAAAGAAACCAGATGATAATTTTGCTAAGATGGCAAATAATTTCCAGTGCATTGAAATTTTTCTCAAGGGTAAATGATCCAAAATGTAGTTTTTTGTCTGCTAGAGTTTTTTATGTTCTGGCAGATAAAGCATCCTTTAGATGATGTGTCTGTTTTAATTAAAAGTATTACTTTCAGAACACCTGTGTTTGAATGAAGAAAAAAAGTCTCAAGATGAAAGTTCACTTATAGTACTGTTCTACTCTGTAATGAGCATAAGCTTACAGTTTGCCAGTTTCAGAATGTCAGTGTGCTCTAGTTTTGCAATGTGTTCTAGTTTTCTGTAATTAATAGCGGTTTCATTTGCATTTGATATGTAAAATATTTTTGTTTCAACTTTCATACAGGCAAACATCATACTTGAAGTTCCTCCATACCATAACAAAGCCATTACAGCCGCAGTTCAGGTGCAGTTTTATCTCTGCAATGGCAAGAGGAAAAAAAGCCAGTCTCAACGTTTTACTTACACACCAGGTATTGAATAGAAAGTTAAACAGTTGCATTTTAATTTGTGTTTTAAAGTAGACATTTGAAAATAATTCAAATAGTTTTGTACCTTCTGCAGCTAGGTAAGACTAGTTTTGAGTGGTTTGTAAAACAACTTCCTTAAGCTTGCCTAATTGAGCTGCTGAATTCAGAGCAATAAACTACTGTGCTGTGGTTACAGCCTAGTATTTTTTTGTTAACACTACTTTCAGAACAATTTGCATTTTACTTCTTTTTAAGAATGATGATGAATCTCAGAAGCTGCCCTTTAAGTAACCCTAGTGATGACATGGAGGACAGTGAGATAGTAGAAGAACAGGTTTTACACATTCTTCCCCCCTCCCCCCACAAGTGTCTGAAAAAAACAAATCCAAAATAGGTATAGATACAAAGAAGGTTAAGAAAAAAAAACAAACCAGACCTGCTCCTTTGCCTGCCATGTACTTTCTTCTCAGAAATTCATACCTGTTTAGAGTAGTCAGAGTTTACAAGGTCTCAGTAATGGGGCTAGACCCTGTTGTACTGCTTGAAGGATGTGCAGTCAGATAGCTGAAGGAGTCTTTCAAAACAGATACAACTATTAAGATAAACTTTCTGAAGCTAACGTGTGTGCTGGCAAAGCCAACTTCCATTAGTTTACACAATTTAAAATGATTTTGCTCACTTGTCCTCTAAAATTACCTACTTACTTTCATGTGTAATTACAGCATATTAGCAAGTTATCTGGTACGCTAAGTATATGTTAATTATGTTCTCAGGTTTGTGGGGTATTTTTCAATCATTCTTAAGAATATCAGTTCCTACAATAGTTACAAAATACATCTTAAAACTGTATTTTTGTTTGAGAAATACATATTTAGATTATTTAAATGATAGAGTTAAGTAATGACATTGTTTAAATAAAAAGCAAATTTAATTATAACTTCAGCTATTATTGCACAAATGTTTTAAAATCCATTTAATCTATAAAGATATATAACAATTCCTTAAACAGTGTATTTTGTAAAGTTGTAATTAGAAGAGTTTAGAGTGTTAGCATTTTTCTGCTATTTGTACTTAAAATAAGTATCTCTTCATGAGCCTTTGTTACAGTGTTACCACCACTCTAATAAAGTGTGTCAGTTCATACCTGTATTATAAGAGCAATTGTTGCCATTGCTGAAATCCGGGATATGCTGAAAGAGCTGCTGTACTTAAAACAACACGCACAGCTTGGCCTAGCGTTGCTAAAGTTCAGCAGTTGTTTTGCTCTGAGGCTGAGAAGAGTTTGGAGCCTATTAGCAATTTCTGTATATTTAGCAGAGGGGGTACTAATGGTTTGGGTTTGTAATACAGTGTTTTTCTTTTTGTAGTTATAATGAAGCAAGAGCACAGGGATGAGGTGGATTTGTCTGCTGTTCCATCTTTAGCCCTGCCTCACACAAGCAGTGTCCAGGGCCTGCATTCTGTCCAAACTCAATTGCCGTCGCCAGAGCAAGGGCATCCTCATGACAATTTACTGTCTACATCACCCAGGAGCCTCATGTGTCCTGTTCAACCACCATACACAGCCATGGTGACCTCGGCAGTATCCCACCTGCCACGTATGCAAGGCAGAAATCTTAGTCCAAGTGAAGAGTGTCATGTTTTGGCTTCTGCTGTGGTTCCCTCTTTTCAGGTAACATCAGCACCTGCTGTGAGGCCTTCTTACCAACCTATGCAGTCTAATGATGTATACAATGGACAGTCTGGTCTTCCTATGAACTCTGCCTCCAGCCAAGGATTTGATGCTGTTTCATTTCAGCAAGACACAGCTGTACCTCATTTGATAAATCTTAGCTGCCAAGCCCTACCACCGATGCAGTTTCATTCTTCAGGCCCAGGTTCTATGTCAACACCAAGTACAGCAGGGCACCCACTAGCACACCCAGCTCATTCAGGACAGTCATCTTCTCACCTGCCTTCGATGGGATACCACTGCCCAAGCGCTGGGCAGGGCTCCATCCCATCTGCAATGAGTCGTTCCCTTGGGCAGTCTTCTCCCCAGCTGCAGCAAGTCCCGTATCATTCTGCAAATCCAGCATCCACTTCATCCCCATCCCCAACAGCTTCCCACCCTTTGGTCCACTCACCACTGTCTGGACCTTCTTCACCCCAGCTCCATCCTATGCCTTACCAGTCTCCTAGCTCAGGACCTGCCTCGTCTTCTCCACCAGCTGCTGTAAGTCACTCAGGACAGCACTCCCCTCAAGCACACAGTCCAGCAGTGGGTGGTCTGAATGCAGCGTCGTCACTGGTACACCACCCCACATGCGATTCATCTCCATTCTCGCCGGATGGCGCAGCTATTAACATTAAACCAGAACCTGAAGATCGAGAATTGAATTTTCAAACAATAGGACTACAAGACATCACTCTAGATGATGGTAAGTGGATATAATGTTTTAATACTGAGACAGAATCCACATTAAAGTACAGAGTGGGTATGGGAGGGTTGTTTTTTTTAGAACACATTTCTCTTCACAGCAGTTAATTTGTATTATTAAAATGGAATCATATTTTTCTGTCCAAAGCAACAACTTACTTAAAACTGGTGTAAGTTTTTAGTTACACAGTTCAAGTCCTTCAGCCTAATTTGCCTGCAGAATTTCTGTAATAGAGCAGGGATTGAGGATTAACTGCTGCACATTGAAAATTCTGTATAGGAACTAATTTGGAGGTTTTTTTGATTGTCTTGTTGGTAGGTTTCAGTGAGTCATAATAATACATCTTGAGTTGTAATGAATGTAGTTTGGAGTTTTGTTTATTGGAGGGGTCCAGTTGTGAAGGGCAGGCTAGTTTTTTGAAAATATTTCACAGGTATTTTGGCACTATCTCAGTCTCTTCATGGATATTCTGTAGATCTGCTGTCATAATTCGCACCTCTGCTCACAGTAGCTGTTTGCTTTCTCCTTACCACTGTAGCCACCCTTTTGAGAAATTCACTTCTTTAGCATGAACAGAGCAAGGGCATTCTAGTGCTGAAGGCCAGGCTGTAAAGTTTTCTACTTCAAATACTTGGACAGTGTTCACTTACAAACATGTCCAGCCAAGTGAAAAACAAAGAGAGATCAGATCCTAAATGTCAGACTGTTTGAGGCATAGATGCAAAGTAATTCAAAGAGCATGTCATGTTAGTAGGACTGGAAGAACAGACGGCCTGGCCTTAAAAGGTGTGTAAAAGCTGTTTGGTATTGATGGGAATCTTACAAGTACCTCTTTTTTGGGAGCACTTTAACTTTTGTGGTTTGTTAGATTTGGGGATTTTTTTTTTTAATCATCCCTAGTAATTACTTAATTGTATCAACAGTAGTGTAAAGACATAAGCATAGGCCATCTGTTAAATGTCAGTCCCAGTCCTTGCTGAAACAGACCTTTGCTATTATTGTCTCCAGTCAGTAAAAGAAAAATTAAGTAAGAAATGCTTTTAAAGGAACAGCTTACTAGGAAGAAAATTGGAGAAATTAATTTAGTTGGGCTTTCAGTTAAATGGCCACCCTAATTAAGCAAAACTCTCTTTTTGGAAACATTGTTCATCAGTCAACTTTACATAGAAAGGAAGAAAGACTAATTCCATCAAGGACTTGCTGAGGGGAGATGAGCAAGGCTTTGTGAAACAGAATGCAATGAAAAAAGAAACAGCATTTTCCACTTCTGTGCTGGAGAGTGAGGAAAAATCTAGATGTTTCAAGAAGTGTCTTGTTAGAACCTACCTTTTTTCATCCTTCTTCCCTCCACACCCATGAAAAAGAAAGATACAGAAGTAAATAAAATACAATTAAGTGCAGTAGTTAAACTTTTCACAGCATAAGCAGAAGTGTTTGGTGTTTATGAGCATCTTGGCAGTTTGTTTATACTGGTTCAAAAATTAAAATCAATGGACAGTAAAAAGAAAGCCATTTCCCCCCCCCCAGCACAAATACTAGTTGCTTTTAGAAACTGTTGCCGTTGCTTAACACTGTGAAATGACCAGTTGTTTCTGTGCTGACAAAGACATGGTATCATAGGAAAATCTGCAAGAGCCACACTTAAAGCATGACCAAGCTTTGAGATGTATAATCCATACACACGAGTCAGATGGCCTCAGTTTCACTGGGGTTTTTTTGTAATTAACTCTTGCTATAGAAGTTTATAGTTTAATCAGCAGTTACGAGACCTTCTTAGACTTTCTATATGGAAAACTGAACGAAGTTTTAAATACTAAACTAGCAATTGGCAGCAGCAACATTTTTGCAGGCATAGAGATTACCTTCACAGTTTTCACATGGGTTTCACAGTACACTCACTTGATAACTGCTCAGGGGGTTGGGGGTTTGGTTCTGTTTCTTGCTTTCCAATCTGCAAATGCCAATCAGATGTCTAGCTTTTTCACTCAACATAAGTAACTCCTTCTTCTGCTTAATCAACTTTAAGAAAAAACTACGTTTGAGCAGGAGCACTTTTTTATAATTTCTCTAATGATTACTGCACTTCAAAAAATAACTTCAAAATTTTTCTGATGTGTGTAATTGAATTTTAGTTTCTGTACAGGTTGAGCTAGACACAAACAGCAAATCAGTTACTCTGCATTAATGGCTTTACACTTCAGGAAAAAAAATCCAAACATAATTGCATGCATAAATGAATGTTAATACAGTATGTTCTCCCAGCTAATATATCAAACCTGAAGCTGTGTTTAGTTGGAAAGTAGGTTTTAAGGATTTTTTTTTAGGATTAGCAAATAAAATTAGAGCAAATAAACCTCTTAAAATACTAAGGCAAGGCCAACTGTGAACTGAACTGTATAAATAATGTCTGGATTACTGATCTTAAATATTGAAGTCAGTAGTCTTAAAAAAATAGTAAACAAAAAACCTCAAAAAAAAACCCATGCCAGCATAAATAGTCTTTTCTTTTAAGTAATGTGTAGTTTCCAAATCAGCATACTAGATATTGTATTTTTTAAGAAAATAAAATATTTTAGGAAATTTTAACCAAATTTGAGTGTAGTATGGACATGCTACCTCATGATAAAATTAGGCTTGGAGTTGAAGCTGTATGGCTTGTGGAGTAGGATTTAAAATTCTTTTTAGAAAACAACCGACTAGCGCATTCTGGGTAGTAGCTGCCTACATCCCTTTAAGCAAAACTCCTGAAAGTGAATCTTGCTGCCTCCTCAGGCTTTTTTTTTTTTCAAAACACACCAGAAACCCCATATCCACTACTTCATACAGAACTACAGAGCTGCTCCATGCATCAGTGCTGAAGGCAACAACATCTGGATTAGTCTTGATCCAGCATCTCCTGCTGACATGTGGATTCACCACTTACAGCTCTCTGGAGAGCCAGGCATCTTACCAATGACCAGCATGGGCTAACTTTTTGTATTTTTTGCCCTTCATCAATCAGAGTAAGCTGGACTCGGGTCAGACTTCAGTGAAAAAAAGTTAAATCATTTAAAAGCAGATCCTCTGCCTGGATATCTGCAGAAAGTACAGTTTTTGCTTTTTTTTCCTTTGCTGAAGTTGTATGTGGCTCTTTCTTCTCTTGTTTTTCACCAGGATCTCATTGGAGACCTCATAGCAGCCTTCCAGTATCTGAGAGGGGGCTATAGGAATGCTGGGGAGGGACTATTCATTAGGGACTGTAGCGATAGGCCAAGCAGTAATAGGTTGAAACCTAAACAGGAGAAGTTTAGATTGGATATGAGGGAGAAAATCTTTACTGTAAGAGTGGTGAGGCACTGGAATGGGCTGCCCAAGGAAGCTGTGAGTGCTCCGTCCCTGGTGGTATTCAGGTTGAAGAGAGCCTTCAGTGGCATGGTTTAGTGTGAGGTGTCCCTGCCTGTGTCAGGGGGGTTGGAACTAGATGATCTTAAGGTCCTTTCCAACCCTAATTATTCTATGATTCTGTGATGTCTTAAGGCTTTTCTCATCTCTACTTCGAATTTCGTTTGGCTTTTCCTCTTCCCATACTTGCTTCCTGCAGGAAGCACTTTCTAGTTCACTTGAAGAAACAAGGGATCAAAATGCATGAGGACACCTAAGTATGAAATTTCAGTGGTACTTTAGAAAACATTTGAAATATTACATGGTTTCTAAGTAAAGATATTCTGTAAATCAGTACCTTTTTCTGCTTAGGTCTTTGCAGCAGTCTGTCTGCACAAGCTGGTAAACTTTTGGACTGGAACTACATAAAGCAGGTTCTTGCCCTTTATTTGCTCCCTCTGCTTTTCCTCCTCCTCCCGCACCTGCACTGCTGGACCTTTTTTTTCCCCTTACCGTCTTTCAGGAAGTCTGCCATCTGCCCAGCTCCCCAAGCTAACAGCTCCCTGTATAGACAGGGAATATTTAGGACTGCAAGTAGGTGTAAACAAGGCAACTGAAATGACTAGAGACAGGCAGTTGGTGATCTCTGTCCTTTCCCAAACCCATCAGCCATCCTGTGCTCTTCTGTTGTACATTCCCCTAATATACACCTAGCTCGGGCCAATCGCAGGCGCGGTTACTGGTTGGGCAGAAAAGAGATTCAGAGCAGACTGAGGAAAAAGACTTGGGGGTGTTGGTTGATGGAAAATCTAAGAGCCGGGAGTGTGTGCTCATAGCTCAGAAAGCCAACCATACCCTAGGCTGCAGTAAAAGGGGTGTGACCAGCAGGCTAAAAGAGATGATCCTGCCCCTCTACTCTGCTCTTGTGAGACCTCACTTGAAGTATTGTGTGCAGTTCTGGTGTCCTCAACATAAAAAGGACATGGAACTGTTGGAACAAGTCCAGAGGAGGGCCACCAGGATAGTCAGGGGCTGGAGCACTTCCTCTATGAAGACAGGCTCAGAAGGTTGGGTCTTTTCAGCCTGGAGAAGGCTGCGTGGAGACCTCATAGCAGCCTTCCAGTATCTGAAGGAGGGCTATAAGAATGCTGGGGAGGGACTTCATCAGGGACTGTAGTGATAGGATAAGGGGCAGTGTGTTTGAACTGAAAAAGGGGAAGTTCAGGTTAGAGAAAAAGAAGTTCTTTACTGTGAGGGTGCTAAGGCACTGGAACTGGATGCCCAAAGAAGCGATAAATGCTTCATCCTTGAAAGTGTTTAAGGCCAGGTTGGACAGGACCTTGGGTGACATGGTGTGGTGTGAGGCATTCCCACCCATGACAGGTAGGGTGAAACTTGATGATCTTAAGGTACTTTCCAACCCAAACCATTCTATGATTCTGTGATAGATCCCATTTCTTCCCCACTCAAAAAAAAGGCAAGTCAATGTTGAACTCAGTCTAGTTATATGATTTCTCCACACTGCTTTTCAGTAGTGCTCTTTGTGTGGTGGTTTACCTATCATGCTGTCAAGTTTTAGATTTAAATCTATTCTAATACTGTTGATCTAAAATGTAATCTCTTGTGGTTTGCAGTTTAGGAGTGAGTTTACCTTGGATTTCATGGCTTTCTATGGTGATAAGATTTCTAATATGTACAACTGTTATTTAGCCATTTTTAAGGTATTATGTTAGGCTGTATTCAGCAAATAAGGATGACCTTCTAATACTCTTATATTTTATTACTCATTGCATCTCCATTACCTAAAGCTGAAGATTAGAAGTACGTGGATTTACTATAAATCATAACTAGAAATCCTCTAACAGTTTTGCGTACATAAAGCAGTAAGTCTGCTTTGTCAGACATACTCGATGTAGATAGAATTCTAAGCCATTTGCATTGATTCATTTTAGTAGCTCTGTGATAACTCTCCACTTGATGAATTTTCTTGCTGGGAAGCTCAGAGTTTATTCTGCTCTTTGGAAGAAAATTTGTGTGTCTTCACAGGTAGCTTTTTACTGTAGCTTCAGCTTAACTTGTGCAGATTGACAGTAGTAACTTGCAAGAAAGTATTAGAGAAGGACTGTATACTGTATTTCTCTCTGTATTTTAAATGTATACATTAACAGGTAATTTATTATTAAGGCCGCATCCTGCCAAGCAGAGCGTTGAAGGTCTACAGAAACAAAAAAACACCGAATGGTAAAGTCTAGCTTAGTATGGAGGAGAGCGGCTCAAAAACTTGTCTTCTTGCTGGTACAACTCCAACTTAAGATGTTTGTCTGCAACACCGGTTTTTGGTTTTTGTTGTTTCCTAAGCATGGAACAAAATGTTGCATTTTGCAGCATGCGTGGAAGGACTTATGTGACAAGAACTCTAGCCTATATTGTACATAGAACTCTCAGAATTTTCCTATTTATAAGAGGCATTCCCAAAATTACACTAGTATAAATTCTTTAGTAAGGTTGTGAGCATGAAATCACCTCACTGAACCTCAATATAAGGCAGAACCTAAACCATAGTGAAAGAGAATGGGAATCTACTTTTAGAAATGGGTGGGTGTTATGAATGAACCAGAGAAAGATCCAGACTTATCAGTAGATTAAAAGGAAAAGGTTGAAACAGTGGAGAAAGGTGAAGAGGATGTTATCCTCTGACAGCAGTTAAAGGATGATACAATCATATCTTCTAGTAGATTCATTCACTGTGTTCATAAAATGTGTGCCTGCAAGGCACCTGGTGGGAAGACCAGTTAAAGACTGTTGATGTGTAAAGAGCTTCAGATAACTCCTCAGCCATCTATGACCAGCTAACATATGAAACTTCCTATTGCCCTGAGAGCCATAGAACACCTCATAACTGATTCAAAGTAAGATCAACTGGTTGCACCACTGCAAAAAAATTCCCATGTAAGACGTACAAGAGTAGAAGCTTACTCTGTGAATGCAGGTGGCATGTCTGCATCATGGTGCAGACACTTGCAATTGTTGCGGAACTGGAAGGCATTATGCATTCCGTGGTGACACCAGCTAAAGTACGCTTAGGTGACTTCATTCTGCTTTCCACTGCACAGCACGTGTCCTCCAGCTCCAAGGTTCATGCGTTATGATTACTATGTTAGATTGTCTATCTTCTTGCATGAGAGCAAAGGGTCAATACATGACTGAAATGAGGTGGTTCACTATGATATATAAATTGGGTGTGGTGACATAATGATGACATGAAGAGGGATATTTGTTACTGAGCCAAATACCTGCAGAGCTTGTGCTGTGACTCTGCAGGCAGATTCAGCCTGTCTGTGTAGCTATATATATAATATGTACAGGAAAACTACACTCCTCCTAACATTTCAAACAGCCCTATATCAGTCAATTAAAAAAAACTAAAAATAATAAAAAAAAGTACTTTTTTAGTCAAGTTGGAATTGAACCTGAAAATTCTCAAAGGAGCCCTGTCCTGTGGCTTGGGATGGTATAACTTGCAAGGCATTTCACCATATCGTCCATAGCTTGCCATCGCAAACACAGCATGCCATACAACTGGTTTTGATCACAGACCAACAGAATGAGCTGGCAGCTCCACAGCAGAGAACACTGAGGGTTAATTATATCCTGGCAGCGCCTGTTGGGTTTTTTCTTTCAGGGAAAGTTGACGCTGTACTAGTTGCTAGTCATGCGGAGTCAAAACCAGGCTAAATATGCTGCACTAACCCCTGTGACATAGCTGCAGGGATTCTTTGCACAAATGCAGCTAATATAATTCCATCTGGAGTTCACAAACAAAGGCCTGTCCCAAGGAAGTGTGCACTGCACTGTAGCCACGATGTTCTTTGAGCATAACTGATCCTCATTACCTGCAGATACAGCAGTTCATTCACCTGTCCTCTAAACCACACAAACTCCAAGGTGGATGCAGCAATACTACGAAACCTAGACAGCTGGTATGATGAACTGCCATACCTTTAGATCAGACTTATTTTTGCAAAGCATATTAAAAAACCCTAGTGCCACTGCAAACAACCTTGCATTCTAGGATATTTTTGAGTCTACTTTTCTAAAGCCAGTACATCTTTTAGGCCAAGTCCCATTGCCCACACATCCTGCTTCAGTTCAGTAGTAGTAAAGGATAGAAAAGCTAAGCTTTTATCAAAATAGTGCAACAAAAAAGTTAATTGGTTCCTGTAGCAATTGGTCCTGAAAACCAAATGGTATAACTGAAGCAGTCTTTTGATCTGACTGTATCCATAATAGAACTCTTAATTTTAACTAGACTTAACTGCTTTGACCCAAAGCTAATGCAGAAAATGGAGTGATTTAAGTTTTTTCTTAACCTTTCTTTAAGGGAGAATCCAAGACAAAGAGGGGATTCATTAAAGTGTGTATTTTTGACCAGTCAAATAGATCTACAGGATGTCAGTGTTCTTCATTTCCAGTTCAATGTAGTAGCTTTAATTTTAATGTTATATTCTTTGGGTACAAAACACATTACTGTATTCTTAAGGAAGTAAAAAGCTCTCTCAAATGTTCATGAAATGAGGAGGTAGAAAGGTATTTTTAATTTATACTCATCTGGTGCCTCAAGTTCTAGTAACTTCAGTGCATGTTGAACAAAATCATTATGCTATATTGCATGCTTTTAAAAGACTCTTGCTTTATTTACCATGTTTCACAAACAACAAATATTGGGTGCCTGAGGCCAGTGCATGCTTCACTGCAAAAGGTGCTGGCTGGGGACATGCTATGCATGACACATTTTGTCAGGGATTTGTAAGAGCAAAACCTCAGTGCTGTCGGCAGCTTTGTTAGGATATGCAAGAATCTCAGAATCCTTCTATATACAAAATCAATTAGAAAAATAGCTTCAAAGCATATTTCTCTGCTAAAGTGACAGATAATTCTTACCATCTAAGCTATACAGACTTTATGGTGCAGAGGTTGTTGCTTACAAGTGCTAAGTAACTCCACTGTCCTCTCAGGAGGGTTTTTGTCAGTGTTTGTTGTCTGCTCCTTTGAAAGCCTGAGATTTGAAGAGGATTGCCGGTAAAAGTTGATTTGGTTCATCCCAAGATAGTTTTCTGCTCTCCTCCCTGGATTCATTAGATCTTTATTTAAATGTCATTTTCTTGCTGGTTGTATCATAGTTGGTGGAAAAAACATTATTTTCTTGATCTCCTGTTATTTGACAAGAATTTATCCTTTATCTACTGCTTTGTTTCAAAATGGCGTGGACATTTGCATTGAAACCCAGATAATGCTTTCCACTTCCTGTTTAAATACATGTAACTTTACACTTCAAACAATTAAGCATAAGTCATCCAAAGAAGTAATTTGAGCTGCTTGAATTTCATCAGGAAGTAAGAATAGACTCTTTCATTCTCTCAGAAGTCACCTGTAAGCAGGGCTTAGAAATCATGCTGGCAAAGCAAGTGTATGGCTCTATCCAGAAGGCACAAATTAGCCAGCTTTCAGAGTAATTTTGTTAATTGCATTAAAACCGATTGTACTAAACTTGCAGCTCTGTCTTCAGTAGGGAAAAAACTCAAACCCAAACCCAGCCCAGTATACTGTTGCACGCTCTGCATAGTCACTGATCACAACTGAACAAACATGCCTGTTGGTTAAAGTGATAAATACACTAGTCTACATTAATTTTTCCTCCAGGAAAAACAGTGGAAGGGAGTACAGTTCTCCACTTCCTTCCTAGTTTCTTACATTGCCTTTGTCTGCCAGAGTCACCTCTACTAAGATCATCCTTAGGTTTCCAACACTTCAGCCTATGTGTGGCCTAACTGCAGATCAGTGCCTGGGGCAAAGCATGCAGACATCCTGACAAGTAAGGGGGAAGCTAATGTGTTGTAGCACCAGTTTCCTCTGGTGAAAGGATAGCAAAAATAAAAATAAAGGTGTTATTTGCTAGTATTCTTTTGCCTGCCTTTTTCAGTGGAGGTGCTGTCAAGGGACATAAGCACTTTTAATTTGATCACAGTAAGTAAAATAGATTGAAGAAATTGCAGAAGGAATGTTCTAAACTAACATGCATACTAAAATGAAATTTATGTAGTATAAAATTCGTCATGATTCAACTAGGCAGACATGCAAAAATATTAACCATTACCTTTGTGGCTCTGGCTGCTAATTGAAAAGTAACTATATATATGAGATAAGTGATATTGTTTTTAATAGGCACTCTGATAATTTATAAATAGTTACTTATGTCGACATACGTAGTAGTTGTGAATGAAAGTGGGTATTTAAAGTTAGTGCTATTAAAAGAGAATTGAAAGTCACTTCCTGGTTGAGTGAACTGTAACATCTTGGTTTAGTCCAGTCAGTAGTTATGTCTGTCTTCTTCTCTGACACAGACAGTTTTATCTCTGACCTGGAATACCAGCCATCAGGTTCAACAGAGAAATGGACTCAACATTCAGCACTCATGTCCAACTCCTATGTGGAAAATCTAGAGGGTGAGTCTGCTTACTGAAATGCTTCAATGTTTTAAATTGGAGCACCAAGGAAAGGGGAAAGTGTTTTATTAGTCTTTAACATCTACAAGTGAACAGTGCTATGTAATACTTAAGTATTGCCATAATCACACACCTGTGTATTCTGAAATAGTTGGAAATTCAGAAGCTATGAACCAGGTGTATGCTTATTCAGTAAACCCCCCCCCGAAAATATACGTAGCTGCAGTAGAACTTCCTGAGTGCTGTAGGATCTAGTACAACAGCAGAAGAGGATATGAAAATCTTAAGCCAGATATGTGCAAGGCTGTAGAGTGGCCAGATCTGTTAACTGTGACAAATTTAGAATGCTTCCCTTTTTTTGAAAAGAGGAAGCAATGTCAATTTAAGTAGATGGAATAAAGTGTTGTGCGCTGCCAATCCAAGTACTCGGGATACAGACTCATAAATAGATTTCTAGTTGAATGTGCACTTAAAGGGGGAGGATTGTCTAGATTTATTTTAAGATGCTTTCAGCTTCACATTTCACATATAAAGGAGATAATTATGCAGTGTGACTTTTAAATAATGATATTAGAAATTGATGGATGGTATATTGGTCGTGTTTGTGTTTATACTCATTCTTCTTAAGCGTTTCTCACTTTATTTACAAACATGCCTAAAATGCCAAAGAGCTATACTGACCCTTTTTCTCCCCTCCATATACAAGAACATGTAATGCAATTTACTTTCCCCATAGATTTTTAAATAGGAATACCTCTTAAGTGTACAGCCTTTGGGATTTTTACCAGGAAGGTGACCAACCTCTGTGTGTAATCTTTATAAAACTCTCACACAGGGGGTGTGTAGACTGATCTTAAGTTTGCCCATGAAACTGAAATTGCCACGTTGGTCTTTTACCACCTTTCCAAAAAGTGACATAGTTCTGCTTTCCTTAACATACCAAAATGTTACTAGTAAGGCAAATAGCTGCTATTCAGAATGGCAAAACTAGTTGACATTTCTGCATGTTGAAACAGCAAATCAATTAGTAAGATAGTAGTTATGGCTTAGATTATTTCAGTGTTCTAGGCTATGTCCTGTGCAACTCAGAATCTAGTAGATAAAAAATAGTTGTTGAAGACCAGTTGTTCTTGAAAAATGAAAACTCAATTTAGTAATAAAATAACCCGCAAATACCAGTATCCTCAACTAAAGAGTGACACCCAGGTTGGCAGCCCCCAAATTCATAATTATGAAACTTACACTGACAGGTCCCTTTTCAAAAGAGCACACACACAGAAGATCAGACTCAGAGAGAAATATGCTTACACATAACTGCTAGCATCTGAGAAACATAGTTGAGACCCGTGGTACTATTAAAATATTTTAGGTATTTGATGTAAGAAAAATAATCAAGGTAGTCAGTGTGGTACTAGTGCAAGAGATGTGTTCACTCAGGAATGTTAGTAGAATGGTTCTATACCTTGAAGAATGCTTAGCAAACAAACAGACAAGCTGACTGTATCAACTAGTACAGAATGCTTACAGATTCAGCTTTCAGGCTTAAATTAGGATGAGCATAGCTTCGAAATTATACTGTTGAGCAGCAGAGCAACTGTAACTGTCATGTGAGAGAAGAGATCAGCCAATCTGCAGACAGGAAATACACTAATAGAATGCTTGGGTCATCCTTTATAGAATGGGTAAGTGTGATGAGCTTTTCATGGAGCACTAAGTCATGAGAAGAACCCACAAGGGGAAACATCTCTTTATTTGGTCCAAAGGAGCATACAGGAACTGCTTAAAAAAAAAAAAAAAAAAAAAACCAAAATTTAAAATTTTCCTTTGTTTGGTAGCTGTTTCAGCATTAATCAGTAATGAACTTCAGAGGGGGAACTATGGGAGAACAATAAAACTTAAGAAAAAACAGGTGATCAAAAGGGTAAAGTAGTTGTGAGCAGTATGAGAACTATTTGTGAGGGTTCAAATCAAGTGTGCAACTACTCTGCAGGGAAGAAGACTACAAACTGCCTCCAAATGCAGAGAACAGAAGAGAACATGAAAATTACTAGGTTAAATGTGAAAATTACTGGGCTAATCTGTCCAACAGATGACGAATCAGTGATTCACTTAAAATTAGGTAGATCAACTTAGGTTTTTGTATCAATGTTCAGAGTTGAGGAACTAGGGGTACTCGTACCCAACTCCTTTGAAAGAGGGACATGTTGCTGGATATGTCAAGTTGAAGTCATAGAATCCCAGGTTGGAAGGGACTTCATGGGTCATCTGGTCCAATCTTACTAGGCAAATCATGGCCTAGAGACTTAGACTATATGTCCCAGCACCCTGTCCAGCCAAACATTCGATGTCCAATGCTGAGGAATCCACCGTTTCCTTGGGGAGACTATTCCAGTGGCTGGTTAAAAAAATTTTCAACAGTGTGAAAAATTTTCCTGATTGTGTCTAATTGGAATGTCCCCAGGAGTAACTTGTGTCCATTACCCCAAGTCCTTCCATATGACTCCTTGTACAAAAGGAATCTTCATCTTCTTTGTAGCCACCCTTTAAGTGTCAGTAAAAAGGTTTCAGAGCAAACACATCAACGGACAGTAACAGTTCCTCTCAGCCAGATGATGTGCCAGACAGCAACTGAGTAAGCAACAGTCAAACTAGTGACTATAATGTATAACTTCTTGCTTAAATCTCATTTGGAGCCAGGGGACTGGAAGTTGGTGAATGTGACAGTAGTGCTGTATTATATTGAATATAATGTATAATTATAACATTTACATATATAATTATTTATATAATATATAATATATGGAATATAATATATAGATACTGAAAGAAGTGAAAAAAACCCAAACTGTCTGGAAACCTCCATAGGAAGACCTTGTGATTAATCAGTTAGTTAAAAGAGTGGAAATTAGGGTAAGGGAAGGAAAAAACCCTGCCCTAATTCCATACATAGTGATGAGCTCTGTGAACTGTTCACATTTAAAGCTGTCTTGAATTTAAAATGCAGAATTCTATGAAAGCTTGGCTGAGTAGTGTTAAAAGCAGTTTCAGAAAGGTAAATAAATACTAGGAATATTTAGGAAGCATGAATAAATGAGAGAATGAATAAATGCTACTACTGTATAGCTGTGTTATATGCCCGCATCTTGCCCCTGATGTGCGGAAGCATTAGATGCCTGCATGCTGTCTTGTGGGATGCTTTGGTTAAGGACACCTACCGCAGCCAAAGATTTGGTACGGAAGTTATGTTGAACATGCTGGGGCCCTGCAGCCAGGAAAATGAATGAGAATATGCCAAGTATAATAGAGTTAATGGGTGGCATGGGAAAAGGTAAAGTTCTTCTTGGGAAAGAAAATAATAGAAGTGTCCACTACATACTCATGCAGCAAGTTCAGCACATACAGAGAATTGCTACAGCAATCCTTACTTAAACTTTGGAATTTACTGTCTCAGAATGTTTCAGGTGACAGAATTGTGCACAGACTTGAAAGACCTGAGAGAGAAAAATCCGACTGGAACCATTCGGTGCCAAAGATACTGCGTCTGGCTCAGGAATTCCCTACAACAAACAGATTTTGGAGGCTAGTGGAGCATCCTAGGGAAGTTCCAGACACATCATGATGTGTTTTCATTAGGTGCCTGCTCTTGCCAGTTACATACCTAATGGTCTGTAATCTGAACTGGATTTGTTGTAGTTCTCCATGAAGGTTTTCAGGCAGTGTTTTTGACCTACAAAAACCTGAAATGCATCATAACTGCCTATTTCTGGTAGAAAGTGTAAGTGCTGATTCTAGATTGCCAGATCTTGCATGAGAAGAGAGGTCACTTCTCCCAGAAGGGCCCAGAAAGGCCTGCAGGTTCAGGAGTTGCTTATATTTTCCTTTGTTGAAGTACAAAAAAGCATAAAATACTTCTCTCTTAGCATGCTTAGAGATAGTGGGAGTTAAAGTACTGAGCTAATTTAGAAGTATACTCATATTTAAAAATACTTGATTTAAAAAGATAAAGCTTTTACTTCAATGTTAGAACTTCAAACACCTATTCTGCATCTAAATGCTTTTTTATCCTACTGTAAAATATTCAGGCAAAACAAGTGTGCAAGTTGACTAAGAGATTATGAATTGGTCTCACACTGAGAGAATATATTCAGGTGACACTGTAGAATTGACCAGTGGAAAAAAAGCATAGATTTTACAAACATACCAAAGCACCAGTTCCTCTTTTAAGAACTTGGTACTCTAGATTTGTTGGGTTTTTTAAAATGTATCTGAAACACTCAGCAACTTCTTATATAAGGCACCAGCTTTCATAATACTCCATGTTTCGACCGAATCAGCTAACATGAGTAACTTTTGTAGGTGAGGCTGGTCAGTACTGCTCACGGGATGCATCTCTCTTAGAACAGCTGATAAGATCACTACTTTTAGCTCTGTAGCTCTGTGTGTTACTCACTGTGCAAATGTCTGATCTGTTCTACCTAATTTTGTTTTACCTTGAAACTCTAGATTGCAAATTGCAAGTTTTAAGAGATCTTCATGGCCAGTTTGGTTGTTCATGCAGCAAAGAGCTGGAGCACTTGCTGTCAGCTGTCCCAAGAGAGCCTTCAGTGTCCAAGAAGCGAAGCCCCTGGCTTTGAGGAGAGGGAGAGGCCTCCAAAGAGCTGTGACCCAGCTTTCTATCAAGCTCTGCCAGCTGGGCATGTGCAGTCAGTAAGGACATAAAAAGCAAACAGGGCACTTATGTGAAATCAAAACAGTGGGAACAATCCAGTCAAGCAGAATGGTGGTTGCTCCTATTTTACAAGCTTGACAGCAGGTCCAAAAGTAGGAGCTGGTTATCTTTACCCCGTTCTTCTGCTGGTACTGATGTTAGTGTGCCGCTTCATTTTTCTGAGAGATTATAGGGGCTTGAGCCTCCAGCTGGCCTCCAGGGCTTTTCAGTACAGCACAGAAGAGGAAGAACAAAACAAAAGAGAAATGCCACAGAAAATCTGTTTGCAATGCAAAACTGCAGTATCAGTAGTATTGACAGGTCAAATCTAATCTGGCTGTAGCAGATTTTCTTCTCACCATGTTCAATTCTGTTCTGCGCAATCTATTTTAACTATTGGTATAAATTTGCCAGCCAGCTTACATAATGTGTAAACAGTGGGAAGAAAATGATAAAGCTATTGCAAATAAAGAAACAGCTGAAAATCTGAAATTTGGGATAACTGCCAGAGAAGTCAGTTAAATAAACATAGGAAAGTTGTTAAAATAATTTCCATTTCACAGTCCCATGTAAGTAAAATAATAAAACACCTCTGTATTGCTGTTTGATCCATGCCATTTCTGACAAACAGGTTCTCAAAGTGCAGTTACTGCTTTTGTGGAGGAATCTGCTGCACCCCTATGCAGTACTGTGTGTGCTACCCCTGTCTCTCGCTGTGATCCAGTCATTATTTCAAGATTAGCAACCTGGCCTCTGTTACCATGTAAAACATTTGTCAGCTTTTCAGTGTTATCCACTCACTTGACACTGATCATCCAAAGGTATTGTAGGTGTGTAAAATTTAGTGTGTAACATATTTTTAGATCCTCATCTCTTGACAGTAGAGTTCCAGGGTGCGTGGAGTTAGCACTCAGACCACCTGCCACTAAGCATACCCAACAGGCATGAATTTAATCTGGGGGCAGGAAGAAGGCAGTAGCCTGAAGGAGTCAAGGTCCTTCCCACATGACTGTTCACCTCCATCTCAAGTCCCATGAGATAAGTTCTCTTTGAAGAAGCAACAGAAGGATAAATTGCACAACAAACACTAATTAACCTGGCAGACAGACCATACAGAACTTTAACAACATGCTTGAGGTATGCATTCCTGAATCCCAGACAAGCTCTGCAGCCTTCCCCTAGAAACTTGTGCTTAAAAGAGAAAGGAAATGTTATGAAAAAATAAGGGCATATATTGGAAGCTTTGTGCATCTTGGTTTCTGTGATTGACCCTTTGTGGAAGTAAGTAATATATCCTGCATTCAATTGCTAACCTTTGGATTTTTATCTGTCTTTAAACAAATATGATTTTTCTCCATCACAAATTAATACAAAAAGGAAAACATGATAGGTATGGTTTCATCTTCAGTCTTGTACACTGCTATGCAGGATTTTAACTCTTCTTACTGACTACATGATTTACATTTTAAACTTCTTCTATTTATGCTACTCCACAGTCAGAAGGACAAGTTAATTATGCAAATACTGGTAAACACAGGATGTCCTTCATATAAAGCTGAATGTTTCCCAATTAGATACCACAAGGCATCTCAGGATTTGGTGCCTTACTGCCAAGTTGTACAGCCCTTCAGAGGGCTGTTCCAAAGGACTTCCAGGCTGCTTAATTTTGGTAAATATCCAGTATGGCTACTTTACAATGTTTTTCTCAGGCTGTAAAAACCAGCCTTCTCTGGAAAAGATGCTCTCCTGGTTTAAACACCTGTTCTCCATCTGCTGGCATGCATGCTAGCTCAGGACTCCACAGGTTCTCTGTCATCCCTTCCACACCTCCCAGGCATGTTGGGCACAGCCTGTTGGACAGCCAGCCCTTGCCCCCAGCCTGTCACTGCAGCACCCAGCACTGCCCTGCCCAGGAGCCAGGCTGCTGCTTTGCAAAGTTTGGAGTGCTTTGATATCAGCTGCTGCCTACTGCAGGCAGGGCTTTCTTTGAAGTCCTTTTACTATCATCTGTACATAATCTAAATCAGCGTCTAGCCTTCCCAGTCCTGCAAGCTTCCTCCATCCGTTTGTTGCTTACAGATTTCCAGGCAGCTGAAATGGACAGACTTGGAAGGTACACCATAATTAGTTGTGTTATGCAGACAGCTATGGTCTGTGAAAAGTGGAAAAACAACTTTGCCAGACACAGCAGAAAAAGGACTATGGCCTTTTATATAGGCCTGCATGGTGATCTGACAAACACACAGTGAGATACACATTAAAATTATAAAAACAAAAAAATGCACACTGGAATACTGGTAGGATTTACAAATGAGCAATCCTTACAAAATCACTGTGGCAAGTAAATACTCCGATAGAATTTTCTGTTGGGAAGAAGGGCAGGGTCTGCATCTCCCTTACAAGTGGTAGATGTTTCTAATGTAAATCCAAATAAATCTGATAGATCTGTATTGGCCACATGCTAAAAATGTTGCCAGAAAAGGTTCCCCCAACTGCAAAAGGAAAGGCGTGATGGAGTCGTTGCACTAAGCTTCTTGTAAACAAACAGGTGATTATTTTTAAAACAAAACAACATAACACAAACTAACCTCTGATTTTAATTTCATAATCTCCAATGGGTTATGCAGAACTTTGGCAAATAAAACACCACATGAGCAGCTACTGTATTCCCAATGTAACGTGATGTAAGGAGGGTGTTTACCACCGCATGGCTATGTGCTGATCAGTTAAACATTCTTGCCTCTGGAAACTACAAAGCATTGCTACAGTATAGACCAGTTTGCCCTGACATTGCCAGTAGAGATACATGTTCATCTATCAAAACTTAAAGGGGGTAACCATCCAATTACAAAATATAGAAAGTGGTTTTATTTAATGTTGTTTTTTATTGTACCACTCATCAAAGTTTTAGTAGTACTGTGAACAGCTGCAATATTTGACTTGCACAATGCAACTGTTCAGTCTCACAGAGTAGATAATAGCTGTGAGAGGTCCTGTGGTTAGAGCAAAATAAGAGTGCTCGATAGAAACCAATGGAGCATAGTTCTTGTAAGTGAACATCTAATTTCTGTTTAAAAAATAAAAAAGGTTTGTAACAACTGTTTGTGTATCATTGTGTTAGCATAATAGAAGTACTTGAAAGAGTACCCTGTCTGCAGTCACACAATTTTCAGTGTCATAGTAACAATTAAATTAATTGAATGAAAGATTTTTTGAAGCCAAATAGATTTTAAGTCTTCTGATGCTCGAGGGATTTGGTTACTACATAGCTTGTCTGAACCATCTGAGCCTTTGGGCTGCAGTAATGTGCATTTTTAACAAGCTGTCCTTGCACTCATGCAAGAGAACACCATTACCGTTGATTACCTTTAGATAACAAGTACCTCT
Organism: Psilopsiagon aurifrons; assembly: GCA_025447955.1. Taxonomy (NCBI): domain Eukaryota; kingdom Metazoa; phylum Chordata; class Aves; order Psittaciformes; family Psittacidae; genus Psilopsiagon; species Psilopsiagon aurifrons. The sequence continues at coordinate 6,755 of JAOEHY010048217.1, read as the reverse complement.
TCCATGGTTACATGTGGTTGTATGACATAGGGTGATTTTAAAGCTTTCCTAAGTAAACTAAAAGAATATAGACAAACCTTGGTGTCAGAGTTGGATTTTATGTACATTATACATACTTCAGAGCATTCACAGTATTTACTACATTTTCTTTCAAACCCACTTATGCTAGTGCTGCAACAAAAGGTGAAGTGCAGACACTCTATAAACGTTAAGAGCAATTGACACTGCCTTTAGATTAATTTTGTTTAATTAGATTTAGATTTTAATTAGATTTTCGATTTCTTTGTTTAATTTAGATTAATTTTTGTTAATTTTGCTTCTGCCAAACTAGAATGGTTAGTAGGAAACTAAATCCTGCTATCGGAAATGAAGGAAGCATTAAGGATGGTGAAGTATATCAGTATTGTTCTGTAAAGCTACCCAATGGAGAACATAAGAGTGAAAGCCTAGGTTCCAAATCTGCTAAGATTTTAAACAGATGCAGCTTGCTAGCAAAACAAAAGTTCTTACTTTTACTAGTAGTCGTCCTTACTGGACAAAAGGATCCTGTTAAATGCCTGTTTAAAGAAGGTCCAAGCAAACTGTATTAGGGGGTTTCTTCTATTACTGTAATTCTTAGTCCTGCTGTATAAAAGATACTGCGTACCTACTGCCACATGGTTGTGGAAAACAACAGGATTGACTGCCTCTTCTATTAAATAATTTTTATTTTGATTATCTAATATTTATCTGAAATTTGTCATTACTATTTAATGTGATTTTTTTTTTTCATCTCCACTTAAAATATTGGTCTCTTTTCTTAAACTTACCGTTGCCCATTTTGTAAAATACATATTTGTATCTCTCTGTTTAGAATTATCGAATAGTTAGGGTTGGAAAGAACCTAAAGATCATCCAGTTCCAACCCCCCTGCCATGGGCAGAGACACCTCGCACTAAACCATGCTACCCATGTAAACCATTTCTGCATATCCATTAAAATAATTGGTTTGTCATCTTCTGAAGTCACTTGGACTGCAGTCAATTACCCTGGCTTTAGCACATCACTTCAAAATTTCCTTTTGTTAATAACTTAAGAACTGCTTTGTCATATTCACCAGCTGTCCGTCACTTGTAAATAGTAACATTTGAGTGACCTCTGCTGAAATTGACGCAAATACATAGACACACAACCTGATGTGACCTATTAGTCAATATTAATTCTTCGCTAAAGAAAAGTTAATTGATAACTAAAGAACATTTTGTTACTGCAGTTTCAGAAATGGAAGTACTCAGAAAACTTGCCAATTAACTAGGTATCTAGTGTTAAAAAGAATATTCTGTCAAACCAAATCCAGGTTCTGAGGAGATTCTGTAAGTAGCTTGAAAGAGCTAAGAATTACTGGAGTTACTTTTTGCGTCTGTAATGCCCTTGAAGAGGAGGAGTTGTCTGGAGACTCCTGTGCTGTGCCTTTCAGTTACCTCATTGTCATGAATATGTCTGTGCTTATGTATGTTTTTCAAGTGTTTTAGGGATTTTCCAACATGGATTATGGTATGTGCAAAGTGTAATACTAAGAGAAAACTGGATTTTCTCCCCGTCTCTTGCTCAGCTGTTACTGAAATTAAGTTCCTCATTAATCCTCGGTTACTTAACTGCATCAAGGCTTAGCACTGAAATACTTCTTTTTAAAAGAGATACACTGATGAGTTCTGCCTTTTGGAAAACATAAAAATAGTTGACTTTTTTCCTTTTTTTTCTAGTGAATGAGATTATAGGAAGGGATATGTCACAGATCTCAGTGTCACACGGAACAGCAGCAGCCAGCCAGTCTGCACGTACATGTCCTGGATCTCTGGAGGCAAGAATATCTGATGGAATCCAGTAATGGATAAGCTTGCAACTGAACGTCCATGAAAACATTACAGTTTCTCGGGATATTTCTTCTTCCTCTTTAGACTTACTGTGCTTCCAACTCTGTGGCCTTTATGAACTGGAACAGGGGATCCTTGCAAAGCCCTTTTAGTGGGTTGCATTTTTGATGTAGAGACAGAGCATTTTAATTATAGTTCCTCAAATGCTGTAAAAGAGACTTCTTAAAATGGACACACAGAATCTACACCAGATATTTTAACTCTTTTAAAGTTATAAACAAGCTTTGCTTTTTGCATTTAAATAGAATACTTTTATATTGTAAGTGCTTCAGATGTGTGGAGATGTTAGTTTGCTCTTATATTATTCACAGTACTGAATGGGGAAAAAGATTTAATACACATCTTCAGTGTGCTGCTTTTCCTTAGAGGTAGTATAGTTTGTAACTGATGATTTGTAACACCTTTCAGTCATTTCTGAAAGCCTTTAAAGCTTCTGTTGTTTAATTATTTTTTTTTACTACAGTCTTCCAGTGGCAAATCATACCTGTCATCTGAAGCCAATGCCACGGAAGCCATTGTGTATACAAATACTGTAGTGTTTTCTGTCTTAGATTCATAGGAAGCAAAGCCAAATGTAGATCTGCACTTGTTTATAAACTGAAAATGTTACTTGATAGGCTGCAGAAAGAGCATTCCATCATGAAAGTGTTGGGATAGAAACGACATTCCAAAATCTAACTTTTATAACTTTGTGGATAATCTTCCTGTTCTTTATTAGCACAGGCTCCTTCTTGAAACAGCTTTTTCTTAGAAAGTTACATTTGTAATCAAATTTAAGCAGTAGGATTTTAGATTAAAGAACAGCAACATCAAAGCCATGATACAGGAGAAATTTCAATATTTGCTGAGGATCTAGGTGTTCCTGTTATCCCTGCAGAATACAGTTTTCAAATCACCAGTTCAGTGGCATTCAAGTTTTCCATGCAATAAATAGTTTGATCACATCATTATATGCTGTATGCCTGACCATGCCACTTGGAAGTGCTGAGATAACAGTTACAGTTCCTTAAATTTAAGATGTTTATAAATGCCAGTCTGCTAAAAAGTATTTTACTGTGAATTAGGGATTAGGGAGTATAATTTCACCCTTGTTTAATTGTAAATGTGAAAAGCAGAAGCTACCAAAGAAACACACAAAACTCATAGCAGCAGTAAACTTTGTGATGTGCTCGAAGGGTGCATTTCACTCACATGCATAATCTGATACATTTGAGACAGTCTGTTTACTTAGTTATTAAAAATCTCAGGCCTCTATGATTAGAAACCTAGGAGAGGATCTGAAACTGCCATGCAGCCCACGAATGTTTCCGTCCCCTAGAAGACACTGTCATTTACAAAGCTTCCTGACATGGGACAAACAGGGTACAGCAGTCATGGCAAAGTAAGATTAGAAGTTCACTGAACATCCAAACGCTGAGGGTGTTAGCTCTAGTTCCCTGTTTGGATAAGCAATGATGCTCTAATGAAAATTAAGACCAAATACACTAAAAAATTTCCAAATATAGAAAGTATATTTGCATTGGAACTAGTTCAGACAATTGTGGACATTTTAGCAGTTTAACACGTGGAGCACATGACTCTTTTCTGTAGAAAATTTTACAGAGATTCTTAAAATGTGAGTAAAATGGTCTTGAAGTGGATACTGGAACTGCATTCCAATACCTGTGAGAGCAAACACGGATTCTACCACTGTTGCGTTTTGGCAGATGGTCACAGGAAAACTTTCCATTGAGCCTTTTGCAGGCACAACGTTACACCTACATTTAAGTCAGCACCCAAGCAATACCATTAAAGTAGCTGTAACTGCATCTTTCTAATAACCTGAATCGTGAACTTTTTAGAAGACCATGTATTAAGTGAGTGAAATTATAACTATTTATTATATACTTTCTTTTAAGAGTGCAGCCTAAGGCTACTATCTTGATGTTTGACAGTAATTTCAGACAACTTAATGCAAGGCCATTGTGTGCATGCTGGGAATCTTGAACATCCGTTTTGTGAATATGTTGTTCAATGGTGCAAATCTTTAAATTTGCAGGAAAAAACTGGGCAGGGTTGTAATCTGAAAAGTGTGATATTTTAATTGTCACTCAGCGATGGTGCTTTACTCTGTCCTCATTTGCATTTAAGTTCCTAGAGAAGGATTCACGCGCCCAGAAATACATCTTCTTATGTTTTTAACACCTTCAAAACAAAACAAACCACACAACGCTGTAATCAATGTAGTTGTTTTCAGACTGTGTGCTGGTGGCAAGGCATGTTCCAGTTTTCATTCGTGTATTGGGTCTTTTGCATTAACCGTTGTTCGTAGGAGAATTCTAATTGAACAATTTTCCATACTGTGTGGGATTTATGCTCCTTAATCCTGCTGGTACAGACTCTTATTAAAAGTTCTCCAAGTAGCTGGAATTCACTCTGTACCTAAAATATGGGAGCCCAAACAATCCGGATTTGCTATGCACTAAATTTTCTGATGCCTTTAAATACCTTGATGCCTGTAGACATAGAGATGCTTTCCTATTTAAGAATTAAATAATAATAATAAAAAAAAATAATATAGCTTTGGATACTAAAGCAGTTTTGTATTTGCCTTGTAAAAGCTTCAATACGAGGGTCTTAATTTTGTTTTAGCTTGTGTGATAAAATAAGTAAAGACTGTTAATCTTGTATAATTTTAGTGATATAAAAAGCACACAATTTTTATTGGACTATGCAAATTGAATTCAACCACAGAACCCAACAACTGTTGATATTTTGTTGCCATCCACTTCCTTACCCTTAAGTCCTTTCTCCTCCCTGAATACTTTTCCAGAAGTTTTTAGTAATTTAGATTATCCTGAAGGAAAGCCTTAATGGTGAAGTAGCTTTTCTATAAGGAGGGACAAAGGTTAATATTAAAAACAAAATTTAAGGGGGTAATATATTCATCCAGGAGGGAGAAGGGGTGATTTCTGAAATCACCACAAACTAGCATCTGGATTTCTGTTGTAAAACTTACTTACGTACATGTTATCAGGGGAACTGCCATCCTTTTTAAACCAAAGAATGAAAATAACATCGCAGTTTTGTTCTTATACAAACAAAGCTTTGAAACTCTATTTTTGATATTCATGATGGATGTCGTTCCTTGAGGATCGGAAATCGTTCAAATTGAAGCTTTATATTTAAAAATGTGGGATAATAAAGATTAAGTAAGTTCTAGATGTTTACAGAGCCTTGTATTGTAATTTCATGTACATTTTGTATTTTAAACATTTTTGTAAGTTATGATTGCAGTGCTACTTGCAGAAATAAAGGGAAAAACTTGCATTTAGGCTCTTAAATCATAGTGTTCAAATAAATAAAAAGAATGCAAATGCATTGTCATTTATTTAAAATGCAGACCCAAACACAGGGTGGGAAGAAATTCCACATTTGCAATGCAGCAGTAAACAGCTGTGCCGAGTTGTACCATAGGACAGGTAGTATTCACCCTCGAAGAGTGGCGATTCCAAAGCAATGAGGAGAGTTCGAGGCTCAGCTGGGAGCCAGCAGCAGTGAGCACATACACATGTAATGAACAACCACCAGTGCTGACAGTGTACCAGTTTGCCCAATAACTGGTGATCTCCCATTCACATTTTTCATTGTTTCAATTGGATGATCAGAAGGTTATTCTGAGAAATTACTCCAGAAATCCCTGTTCAGAGAGCACATCATAAACAGGAGTTGTCATTCCTGAAAGATATTACCATAAGAGAAGATGCAGTTAAATTGTTTCAGAAATGGATGTAAAATTCCTATTTACATAATTTGCAAAATCTCATCTGAACCAGCAGAGCTGAGGGAAATGCCTTTGGGAATGGTACAGTTGAGTCAGGCCTTAACGGCTCTCTCTCATCTCAGTGATATTAGTGCTACTGAAAAGACTTCTGTCTGTCGCAGCTCTGTTTACAGATCTTTTACTTCTCTGTGGAAGTAAATGTTAATGTACACAAGTGTTCTAGACTCAGCGCTGAAGCAGAAGCTCTGGCCTTTGGTTGGCAACACACACCTTCTCAAGTGTAAAAAAGAGCAGCGATTGCACAGTGATCTAAGCACATTGCCCTACACACATTGCCCAGGGACAACAGGCCAGTTTGGGATTAGCCTCTTATGTAGAGCGTACATCCCAACTGATTGCCTCCACCAATTTCTTTTATCTATAAATACAGCAGAAAGGGGTGGCTGCAGTGCTAGTAAATGAACACAAAGTAATTTTATCTGTTTTACTAAAAATAGCACAGGCTGTTCCACATGTTTGTTTTCTAGTATGATTACCCAGTATATAATTAGCACATATCAACGCTGGTAATAATCCGTGGATTGACAGCATATAAGTTAGTGTCAATTTAAGTCTTCTTTCAGATGTAAATAGGCTGAAGGCTGACTCACCAGGACTGATAGGACAGACAAGGTGATAGGATGTGCAGTAACACCAGAGCATCTAAAACAGTGTGGCTAAACCTGAGCATTCGAACTGACACATGGATATGCAATTCTTAATTCCAGGCATTGTAAAAACACCATTTCTACCTTGCAGAACACTGTTTTGTAATTTCAGGTAACAAGAGAAGAGGAATATTGGTTCCTTTAGAAGAATAGCCAGAAGTTCCTCTTCATTTAAGACCCAAACCTGAAGGAAGTATGGGCAGAAATCAAGGCATTTTACTTCTCTTACAGCAGCTAGTATTTCTTTTCAATATTCCACGGCATTACTTGTGCTGCCTACTCACAGTGTCACTATATGCTCCAAATCCAGCGCTTGTTCTACTGTAGGCAATTAGAGAAAATTGAGATATTTTCCAAATTGTCGTCCCCCCC
>JAOEHY010048214.1:39316-50143 GCA_025447955.1 Psilopsiagon aurifrons | reverse complement strand
TTTCCACAGGCTCCCTGAATTCCAGTGGTGTTTCTTTCAGGGTGGCCGTGCACCATGTCCCTGTCTGCTGCTGTCCCCCAGGGCTGGTGGTTTGCCCCACCAAAGTCAGCTGCATGCAGCATCCATCAGATCCTGGGCACTTCTTTGCTTGCTCACCCTAAAATCTAAGTTAGTTTATGCCTTTTTACAAAGTGAAAAGAAAAAAGCCAAAACTTTGTGTCCTGGATTGTCAAAACACTGGAATAAGCCTGGAAAAGATTAAACCCCATTTTGAGGTCTCTTGGGTGGAGGAATTACTGCCTCTGCCCTCAAGTCTTGTGTGTATCTACACTCAGCTGTGAAGCTTTTAAGCCCAGGGTGCTGTCACCTCCCAGCACCTGCAAGCTCCATGTCCCCCAGGAGCCAGCGCATCCCCTGGGACATGGGGAGCATCCAGAGCTGCGGTGACCCTCCTGTGCCATCCCGGGGTGAGGAACACCCCCGATACCTGCTGCATCACCCCATGGTGTCATTCATGGCTTAGGAGAACAGGGCGCTGCTTGGCTTGTGTGTGAGGAGAGCAGTGATTTCTGCTATCGGAGATCTCTGGCTGGAGCCCAAGGGATCCACGTGCCTTTAGGGACGGCAGGAGTATTCTTTCCATTTAAATAACAGCACCTACCTGTTTAATTTCGGGAGCACAATGGCCATAAACCCTACAAAGCGAGTCTTCATTTTAATAATTCACCTCCTCAAGTTCTTACTGTGATTGAGCCAAGATATTAAATTTAATAAGAGAATTTGTCAAGGTTATCTGATGTCAGAGTGAAAGAGAGTCTGGCTTTTGTCATGGGCTGGGGGGTGCTCTGTGTTTGTGTGTGTCCACGCTGTTCATCCAGGCATCAAATGCACACAGTAGAGGCAAAACTGAGGCTGTGCTTTCCGGAAGAGTCCATTGGGAATGTGATCCAGCCCCAGCTCTGCACCCGGCTTCCGGTGGAGGGGGCTGAGGTGTTTCTCTTCTGGCCGTAAGCTCCAGCTTTTGAGGATGATCCCATGCAAGCTTCCCAGGCTGCCGGCAAACCCTGACGAAGCGGCTGAGGGCGGCGGGGGGCACCGCAGGAGCTCAAGGAGGACGAAGTGTGCAGGTTGGCAGGCGCTGGTGGGCCCCAGCCCCCCCCCCCCAAGCAATGGAGGAGGAGGGAGCAGGAAGCAGCGTCTCCAATTGATGTTTCTCAGCGCCCGCATTGACACCGGGAATTTCGCAGACATCACCGAACACTGCCGGTGATGAAAATCATTTTGACTTCAGTGCCGTTGGTATGACTCAATTATGGAAGGGAAAACCTGCTACTTTAATGCAGTTATCAATCTGAATTAAACTGAGCATTTTTAATAATGTGGCTTATTCCAAGAGGCTTCCCATGCCAGCTTTGGTATCTTTACCCTTTCCATGCTTTAAAAATAACCCAAAAGGAAGAGAGAAACAAGAAAAGCTCAGCACCAGCAATGGAGCAGCCCCGCTGTAGCCACTGACCCAGACAAGAGGGGATGCGCTGGGTGATGCTGCCTTCACTCATCCAAGCCAGCCACAGGATCCTCACACTGGGCAGAGCAGCTCCATGCTGTACTCCTGTGGGAACACTGGCACATCCAGCCCTGGTGAGGGATGAGTCTGCTTGGGAAGAAGCTGAATTGCATTTTACATTCCTTGTTAATGTTTCATCCTTCCTGCGAGCTGAAGGATAAGTTCCATTTATGAAAGAGGTTGAATATCCATCAAGAAGTTGCCCAGAGAGGTCAAGCAGAAACTGATGTATTCAAATAATAACTGTAAGAAAGTGCTCATTATCTATGAATTAGAGCCTGTTGGGAGCAGACAGCTGCAGGGCACTAAGGGCTAAAGTCTGAAACAGAGCTGGAGAGGGATGTTTTACAAAGGAATGTAGGGACAGGACAAGGGGGATGGCTTTAACCTGCCAGAGGGGAGACCGAGAGGAGATCTTAGGCACAAGTCCTTCCCTGTGAGGGTGCTGAGGCGCTGGCACAGGGTGCCCAGAGGAGCTGTGGCTGCTGCATCCCTGGCAGTGCCCAAGGCCAGGTTGGATGAGGCTCAGAGCAAGCTGCTCCAGTGGAAGGTGTCCCTGCCCTCATTCCTCTGTTCAGGAGCAACTCTGCTTTGGAAAGTCACATTATGCTCAGCTCCCAGCCAGAAGAACAAAACCCAACCCTTCATTTACATAGCTACAATATTGAATTACCATTGTGCTGCTGAATAAATAAATGCCAGTCTGGAATTTCCCATAGATCAACAATCAACATAAAGGGCCTCATTATTGTCGCTGTGGTTTATGATGGGGGCTATTAGCAGGAAATGGAATTGATAATGAGACAACGCGCTGGGAATATGCTGTGCAGTGGGAAGTTTGTGGCAGGAAGGTGGAATAGGAGGCCGGTGAGCACGGCAGCTAGGAGGGAATGTCCTGCATGGGGATGGCAGCGCTGGGCCAGGGGTACCGAGTGCTGAGGGCTCCTCTCCTCTACACCCTGGCATTAAACACCCCATGGACAGCACTATGTGCTGCTGGAAAGTGTTTGGTAACTGCAGGCTCCAGGCAAAGCTGCTTTTCAGGTGCCAGACCCTGAGCATCCTTCTCTGTTATCCTTGCCTGCTCCTAGGAGGAGAAAGCAGGAGCACTGCCTTTTGCACAGAGGTGGAGGGAGCGCAATGGGATGGTCATGAGGCAGAGGGAATCTCCTGCAGCTTTCCCTATGGGTAAACTCCCTCTTTCCAACCTGGCTCTGACTTAAGCAAAAGGCACTCAAGACCTCTTCCAAGGAAACAGAGAGAAATAGTTCATTTCCAGCAGCAGTGTACATTTTGCTAATCAGGATTAAAAAGAGCAGGGGGAAATAGAGAAATCAGCAACAACTCTATCCTCTAAGTGCTAAAAATTGCCCTTGGATACAAAGAACAAATTGATAATTATTGTTCTAATTCCTTCCCCTGCAGGTCTGGCAGGGGAATTGGATGTGTAAGCTTTCCAGAGACTGAATACCTCTATTTGTAATTTGTTGCTTCTCTCAGCACGTTGTCCTGCCTGCGCCGGGCATGACTCCATCAGCACCGCTTGCTCACCACGTACTGCTCGCTCTCATTCCTGCCTCCAGGAATCTTCTTATGGCAGCAAAATGGAAAATGAATTTGCTTTTCATGGTGAAGTAAAACCCCAAAGCGTGATGGAGAACCTGCTGCAAATACCGGGAACATAAACACTGGAATCACAAGCCACACGTGACTGAGGTATGGAGAGGACAGCCCCATAAATCTCCAGGCTTAGACCTTAAAGCCTGACCGGGGATATTAAAAGGAAGTAGATTTGGAAGATGTGCAGAGCCCAATATTCTTTAAAGCTTTGTAAGTCAGTAATAACGCTTTAAAATCCACTCTAAATCTTGCCAGCAGGTAGGGAGGGCTTGTTTGACACCGGGAGCTGAGCTCCATTCCCTGTGTTGTACAGGCAGGCTGGTACAGGCTGGTCTCCATACCTCAGCAGAGCTGCACCCTCTGCCCAAAGGCATCACCCTGCTGCTTCCCAAATCCCAAATCCCCTCGTGGTGGGACCATTGTGTCTCCATCTTCTCTGGCTCAGTTTTCCCATCGGCTGCTGCTGTTCCCTCCTGCTGAGCCCTGAGTCTGATTTTCCTCTGGGCTTTGGAATGCTGCTACCACAGGGCCCATCACCGTGGTGCCAGCAGCAGACTGAGTGACCTGGCTGTTTATGGCCTGGAAAGAATGAGGAGAGACTAAGAGAGAAAGGGCATGGACATGATGTAAGGGCATTATCTGGCCCCCAACAGCCAAATCATCTTCTGTTTAGTGACTAACACTAGTGATTCCTCACGCTGCTCTGGCCCCGGCACCCGTGGTTGCTGCTCCGCAGGATGAGGACCACAGTGCAGGATGCAGCACGGAGCAGGGCTGCTGGCTGTCAGGATCCTGAGCACTGCTACTCGCTTGTCACAACGTGGGCTGGAGACGGGAGATCTGTTTTTCCTGGTTAATAAGGTTTATTTTTGTTCTGAATGAATAATACATGATTAGTGTCAAAATACATTACAGCCCTTCTGTTATAAACCACTTTGCGGCTCTGTATCTTCTCCTCTCCCTGTCTTCTTCCTTCTTTCAACTATCTTTCTTTCTCTTTGGCTTCTCTCTCTTTAAAGCTCCCTCTTGCTCTTGTCACTGTCACCCCATTCATTTTCACAGCAGCAGAACAGAATTTGAATTCCATGCCTTAGGGCTCGGTGAAGTTAAGAGCATGTTGCATTAGGAGGAGCACTGATTGGTCTGAATTATGTAGGAGCAAGCCAAAGAGGTTGTGATTCACTCATGCCATATAAACAATAAGAACATCAAAATCTACATGCGTGCATCCTTCCATGATCCCCCTGCACTGGGCACAGGTGAGGTCGCACCTCAAATCCTGTGTTCAGCTCTAGACCCCTCACTACCAGAGAGACATTGAGGTGCTGGAGCGGGACCAGAGAAGGGCACCGGAGCTGATGCAGGGCCTGGAATACTATATAATATAGCAATGCAATACTGCCTGCTGCGAGGCCCTGGCTTTCCTCTCCATCATCTCACCATGAACTTCTCATGAACGACACCTTTCCACCTCCAAGCCTGCTAAACAGAGGCTCATTCACCCAGCGGGGCCGCTGCCCTTGTTCTTTTGTACACTGTAGAATAAGGCGTTTCATGACCTTTCGTGAAAGAGAAGCTCGGCTTGATAGATTCCAGGGAACAAGGCGCATCCCATCCAGCTTTATTACCCTTGTCCTAAGGTTACAGAAATGCTCCTTCCCATTATCGCACTTAACCCGCCGCCAGCCCAGGCAGTAAATCAGCAGCCCCTGCCCATGCACTTGGCAGGGGTTTGGGCAGCAGCTCCCTCCCAGCTCCCGAGGCCCCAAGGAAAGGCACCGTGGAGGAAGCTGCTGATGCTGTAACCTCACGTGCGGTTCATCCCAGTAAATCTCCTTCAGGACACGACTATATCACAGCCAGCTGTTTTATGGGCAAGATGCTTCTGCCTTCCCGAGGTACGAACCCAGGCAGGGAAATCCCTCCTGGGTTGATTTGTGCCAACAGCCGAGTCATTTAAATGGTGGGATTTATACAATTTGGATATACAAATTAGACACCTATGTGGGGAAAGCGGAGTTAAAGCCAAAATACAAATCAGCCCCTTATTGTTCAGGAGTGGATCCTTTATTATGCATCAAGGGCATTGTCCTGGGCAAGACAGTTCATTTTCTGAGCTCTTCCTCAAGATGCCACAGGAGAAAAGTGGCACCGTTCTCCTCAAGCTCTTGTCAATGGTGCAGGGTGATGGCGTGTGCAGAAAACCCTTCACATTCCAGCGCGTTTCAGTTTTGCTGTTAAAGCATCAGGTTTTAACAATAAGGGAAGGGATAAAGGTTTAAAACCTGGGTGTTACCGAATGTAAAGCACTCGCTGCTGTGGAGCGTGGTGGGCTTGCAAGGACATGGGTTTGTGCACATGGCAGTGCTCCTGACTGGTTCTCCTTTTAGGATGCACTGTTCACGGGCTGGAGGAGCACTGAGGGTGCAGACCCTGTCTCACCTTGGCAAGGAGAGGTTTTAGGTGTAACACCACACCCAAGTGATGCACAAAGGTCTCTCCTGCAGCAATGGTGCTGCAGCTGAACGGCAACAAACTGGAAAGGGAGTTACACTGGACCACAGTGCTGTGAATTCCTAATTCCTCAGCGGAGCAAGGATAATGGCAGAATCTTGCTCAGAAGAAATAAAACATGAGTGCAAAGAGCCGAGGATGTGGGCGCTGTTTTCCCTGCAGGAGTGGGATGGTCTGAGCTGGATGGAGGACGTGTGTGGGGCAGGGGGTGTTGGAGCTGTGGGGAGCCATGGGGAGCTGGTGTCTCTGTGGCCTTGTGCTTCCAACCCGCAGCAGCTTCACCCAGCTGTGCTCGCTTCCCTTGAAATTGTACTTCAAAACCAGGGTAATGACTTAAAACCAAGCAAAGGAAGCAGCCAACAGAGACATCAGGGCTTGTTTGATCTTCCTCTGAAAGCAGATTAGGAATCAATTCCTAATAGAAAACATTTAAGTGATAGTGCTGGAAGAAAAAGCCAGAAAAGAGCCAGGACCAGCTGTATGTAGGGAGCTGATGCCTTTGGGATGCACTAGGCAAGGCCAGATAGGATGGGGCTTGGAGCAACCTGCTCTAGTGGAAGGTGTCCCTGCCTATGGCAGGGGGTGGAACTGAAGGTGCTTTAATGCCCCTTCCAGCCCAAACCATTCCATGATTCTTTGATTCTCTGATGACCCCGTTTCTCCCTGGACTGCATGTGCCAGCAGGCAAATCCATGAGGATAAAGCCAAGATCCCCCCCAGGCACCTTCCTGAAGCTGCTTCTGTAGGAGTGGAGTCTGTGGAGCAGGACGAGGGGGTAAAGCCCTTGACTCTTGGTGCAGTCACCCCTGGCCATCCAGAACACACGGACCCCTGGAGATGTTCTCCCTGCTCTCCACCACACACAGCCTCAAGTGCTGCCTGGGGTTCTGCTTTTCAGTGCCAAGATTTAGAAGAATAAAACCTAAAAGCTGGCACGAGGCACGAAGTGAAGCTGCTGCCTACAACAACAACGGCGTATTCCAGCAGCTCAATTGAATGTGACCCCTCCTATGCGGCAGGTCAGCAAATAAATCCAGGGATTAATTGCTGCTGTCGATACATATCTCGGCAGCATCCAAACATTCACAAATGTGAGCTTGGAGCTGGCGTGTCCCAGCTTGGCACCAGCGGCTGGGCCTTGTGCTGAGCAGCGGTGGGGATGCCTCTGGGTTGTTCTGCTTTGCTTCCAGCTCCATGCTCTGCGCAGTGACTCCCGCTTCTTCCAGCACCAGCCACGCTTGAGGCAGGGTGTCCCCGGGCTGGTTTTGGCTCCGGATGATGCTCGGCCAGCAGCACCCACCACATCCCAGCTCTGTGCCCGCAGGACCATGAGGGCTGTCCCTGTGTCACCCTGCTCATAACAGTGCTTTCAGAAGGGGGTTGAAATAACCCCCCCATGCTGCTTCTCATGCTCCCTCCTGCTGGCAAACCCTGGCAGCAGCCTCAGCCATGGCACAAGGAGCAATGGAAGAGCAAAACCAGCTCAGTCCTATGCTGAGAGCAGAGGCACAGGCTGAAGGACAAGGGAGCTGTGCAGAGGGTTTCATGAGTCCATCCACATGCACTGTTTCATTCTCATTTCACTCTGCTGTTTCACTCTACTTTATATTCCACCACTAACAGAGCAAAACAGTATTGAGCTGGAAATGTCATTTAATTATTGTGAAAAGAATACTAGCTCTGGAAGGTCAGCAAGTGGAAATAGCAGTGAACACAGCCCACGCTGCATGTCTTACAGCAGCTAACGTGTCCTCTGCTCCCAGGGCAAGTCAGCTCTGACTTGACCCAGCCACTCGGCTGCAAATACTTCATGTCCTCTGATGACCGTAGTCAAGAAACCACAATCTGCTCCTGACAGAGCTTACAGATAGATGCAGTGACCTGTTTATATTCATGCATTCATCACAGAGCTTATTAATTAATACGTTTTATTGATGTTGTTAACATCATCTGTGTTGATTTTAAGGGGGATTTTAGCAATATCATTGTGTTCAGTGCAAATAACCTGGAACTAAGGGATTGTTCTTGTGAATGTGGCTATTGATGCTTCCACGGCAAGGAGAGAGAGGCATTAGTGGGTCCCATTACGCTGCGTTACACAAATGGCATGTTCCGCTTGTGGAGGGCATTAAAAGGCTTGGTGCAATTACAGCCTAAGAGCTGGCAAGGGTAAGATAATGGACTGTAAAAAATGTATGTTTATTGAACTTTCCCTCATTGTTTGAGTTTCTGCAGGGCTGAATCTCCTCAGTGCTGTATGGGAAGGTGCCTGGATGGGATGAGACCTTCCTCAGCATGTGGCTGTCCATGATCAATGTGCAGCAGTAGCACTAATGTGACAACCCCTCCCAAACCCATTCAGCTGTGGGGCACATTCAGCGCCCTGCACCAGCATGTGGTGCCACGCAGCAGGGATGCTCCTCATCTCCCACTGATCCCGCTTCCTGCTCCCCTGTGTGCTCAAGGGAGGTGAGGGGCTGCGAGCTGACCCCTTGTGTGAGCAATGGTGGATGCTGGGGAGAGGCAGCCCTCAGAAATCTGTCAAATTAGTGTTCCAGCACAATGCACAGGCTTTAAATCCACACTTGGTGAGGAGAGGCTGACACCGCCGCCTGTCCCCAGGTCCTCAGAGTCATTTGATCATCTCCCTAACAAAACACCCAGCCCTCCCGAAGCCACACTGCTGCAGGCTAAGAAATAAAAGCCCCACTAAAGATGCCACAATCTGGAACTGTATCATCCCTCATTACAGAATGAGACGGCACAAGTTGGCCCCTGAAGCTTCAGATGCACTTTTCAGATGCATTCAGAATGTGGTTTGCTCCCGGCTCATGCCCAAGCTGGAGCAAAGGGGCTGTTCCCGTGCGGTTGCGCTGGTGGCTTGTTGAGCACCACGAGCAGCAGCAGGCAGGAGCTGAGCCCAGCACTGCCTGTGTGTGCTGTTCCAGTGCTCCCAACATCTTTAGATGTCTTGGGAAAGCACTGGAGCAGGCAGCATTGCAGGGGTTATCTCCTAGATGCTTCCATAGAAGCATCTCAACACCCCCGAGATCAAACAACGGCCATGGGCTTGTTTGTCTTCAGCTCCTAAACATGGGGTTGCAAAGGAAAGAGGTTACTTGGCCTCTTTCCCAAGAGGAAGCAGCAGGGCAAGGAAATACTCTCAGCCCCAGGGATGGCAGCAGCCACAGTGGAGCACCGGGGCCACCGGGAGCTGAAAACCAGCCGAGGGCTGGGAGGTGTCTGCAGACCCAAGGCAGTCAGTGATACAGCACTTGGGATAATTGTTCTGCTTGGAATCTCATGCTCCGGTAATTATTACTCTCCTAATTTCATTATTCACAGTTGTGATAGGTAGCTTCACCTCTCTGTGTTTCTCTCTCACACACAAACCTCTTATTAGCATTCCCTGCAATGAAATTATTCCCCATCCTACCGCTGAGACAAGCCCAGCACAGGCTGGAGCACAAGATCATTGTGTTGTAGTCAACTCTCTGCAGCCCCTGCCTCCCCTGCTTGCTGTGACACCACAAGCAGGGCCTCCCGCTGAGCTGTGGGACATGGGACCTTTCCCAAGGAGCACAGAAACACAGCAGAGCTCCCATCCCGCCTCGCCACCCCGGACCACACGGAGCTGTTTGAGCAGGGCTGTTTGATCTGCTTCCAAAACCAAGGAAAACTTCCCTTCTTCCACTTAGCCTTTCTTATGATCCATAAAACGCTGCTGGAGGTGCAGACAGCTGCTGATAGAGAAAAGTTGCAGCTGGTGAAGAGAAGTTAATGTGCTTGTGAGGGTGGCAGTGACTGTGCAAGCACTGCACTGCTAATGCGGGGATAAAGCACCGCTGCTGCCACCGATCCCGATCTCTGGAGTGCCGTGTGCCATCCGGGATGTGCAGCTCAAGACCATGGTGGCATCCGTGGCTTGGGGATCATAGAAGCATGGAATAGGTTGGCTCCATTGCAAGGAAAGGACTGGCCCATGGAGCGCTAAGGGAGAGATCCAAGTGCTCCAGCTGGCCACATCCCAACACAGAGCAGAGGCTTTGCATCCCACCCTGTGTGCAGAAGGCAGGGCCGGCGAAGAAGGCAGGAGAGGGTTAATGGAGGTACCAGATCAGCCTGATGAACCTCAGGTGTAAGGCTGCACGGTTATAAAAGCTGCAGCTGGGAGGAAGGGCTCTAGTGAGGAGGATGATGGCATGGTGAGTTCTGGGTGTGCTTTTGGTGTGGAGCCTGCTTCAGGTGAAGGAGGTGAGGATGGGCTGTTACATGGAGCTCAGAAACAGTCCCTGCGGCCCTTCCCACCCAAATCAGACAAGCCAGCAGCCCCCCTGAGCTCATGGCCATGACCCATCAGCTCCAGGGAACTCAAGAGGGGAAGGTACTAATTGCAGCTGCACTTGGGCACTGTGGGTGCTGCAGATAATGGAGATGGGGAGAAAGCCCTCATTTTTAATGGCAAATTGGTAACTTTGCAGCTCCAGAAAATGCAGCAACCTGTCATTGCGCCTCGCCACACGGTGCTGGGCCACAGCCAACCAGGCAGGGAACAGCGTGAGCCCGAGCAGCAGCCAGGATGGTGCCACAGCTTGAGGAGGACCCCAGGATGCTGGTGGTGGGTTTGATGCGATGTTTAACAGCAGTGCTTAAAAAGAGGAGTTGCCATGGCAACCGCTACCCGGGTTTCTTGTGCTTTGGCACAGGGAAGTGTGTGCCCAGGCAGGGCACAACAGTCCCACTCCTCCACCCATGGTGCCTGCTCTGCTCCAGGGCGTCCAGAGGGTCCCAGAAGCCAACCTGGCACTTAAGCTATGGCTTCCCCTAGCAAGCCCTTCCCTGCCTTCCAGGCAGGCACTGCGGGCAGGAGCTGATGCTTTGAGTTAAGCAGGGACCTGGTTCTGCCTCATCCAGAACAGCCCAGTGTAGGGGACAGTCAGCATCTGTCCTGAGCACAGGGCATGTGTCACCAGGAAGGTAACTCTTCATTTCCCACTTGTAATTATCTTGCATGCTGTCTTCATAGCTTAGTTGCTAACTAAGGCTAAATGTTTGGTAGTAATAAAAGCAGTCCCTTGGTGGGTGGGGTTTCTTGGCACTTCATCTCGCTTCCAAAATGAATAATT
>JAOEHY010048214.1:0-39216 GCA_025447955.1 Psilopsiagon aurifrons | reverse complement strand
TCTCCCCTCTGGCAGTTAAAGCCATTCCCCTGTCCTGTCCCTCCATCCCTTGGCCAAAGCCCCTCTCCAGGTTTCCTACAGCCCCTTCAGGCACTGGAGCTGCTCTGAGGTCTCTCCTTAAGGAGCCTTCTCTTCTCCAGGCTGCCCCAGCCCCACTCTCTCAGCCTTGATCCCCAGCCCCCAAATCAACTGGAGCTTTGGGCATATCAGAGCCCCCAGAACTCACAGTGCCTCCCTTGAGCAGGTTGAGCAGCACACCCACCTCCATTCACACATGTACCAACCCCTGCATGTGCTCAGCACATCTGTCCAACACCATCACGGTCCGCATGGGATTAAGCTCAAAGATGCCTGGCAGTGCTGATCACCGAGACAAGCCCTGACACTGAGAACCAGCTTGAATTCCAGGAGCTGTGTGTGCCTTTGTGCCAACCTGAAAGCGCTGTCAATGTGCAGGAATAGTCAAATCCGATTACTATGGAAAATATGCAGGGAGGGGAGCATGGTGTGAACTGACACAATGTGTTAAGGTGCTATCCTGGGCTTGACTGCTTTCTGACTGTTATAAATCCCACAGCAGTAAAGAAAGAGATACATATCCAAGGGATATTATTGCCATAAGCCCTTCCGCTGGACATAGATTTGTCACGAGAGCCCCAGATGTGAAGTTTCCCTGCAAACGAATAGGCTCTTTCACAAGGGGGGTTTGCATCCTTTCTGTCCTGTGGGAAAAGGTAAAACCATTCCAGCTTTATTCAGACCAAGACCTCCTGCACACAGACATTGGCACCATTGTACATACACCCAAAGTAATAGCCAGGGAGCTGAGCACAGCCACGCAGGCTATGGGACAAGCACTGGTGAGGAGGAGGCTCCCCTTGTACGTATCAGCAGTAGAAGGGGGACAAGATGCAGCATCAGCATCTTCCAGGAGACCCATAAAGAAGCAGAAGTAAAGCCATGGCAGGCTGCTGAGATGTGCAGTAAGCCCCATGTCCCCACCCCTCATAAAGCCAAGCCAATTAATGATCCATATTAATAATCCTGACCCAGAAAACCCAGACAGAAGATGCAATCAGAGCCAGATCTCCGCAGGGCCAGCTCTGCAGGCTTGATTTCATGGCAAGCAAGGGGTAAGACTCACTGTCAGTCAGTTTGCACAGCCCTTCCCTTAACTAGGGGCTGCAGGATTAGGGACAGCAGCTTAAAGAGCACTCACAGATCCTCTGAGGCAAGTCACATCACTGACATGTTTGATAATAACAGTTAATTGCCCCTTTATTGCACTGAGCCACCACAAACTGGAGAGTGCACCCAGTTCTCCATGATACACTTACAAATAGTGATGGTAAGTAGAGGAGACAAGAGACACCATGCTTGTCAAGGCAGGGAGCAGCACATCCCTCCTCAGAAGGGCCCTGGGCGCTGCTGTCAAAGCAATAATAGCAACCACAGAGCAATTTGCTACCCTAGAACAAATGATACCTGCTAATGTAAAGGCATTTCACTTCCCCTCCGAGTAATTACCTTTCTGAGTCTTGTAAAAGGGCTGTTGAAGACTTGTTTATCCAAGCAATAAGCAGTGTATCTTCTCCTCAGATCCCCAAGCATGGTGACCAAACACAACCAGCCCCATGCCTCAGACAAAATACTGCAGAGCGGCCCAAAGCAGGGGTTTAAAGCCTGAGGCCTGATTACCAAAGCGGAAAAACCTGTTTGTAGCTCAAAAAAGACCTGGAGAAATCACTGCAGATCGGCCCCAGTGGGCTCAATGTGGCAGATTCAAGTTTGTGTTAAGTAGAAACTTCCTGTATTTGCTTCTAATATTTCTGGGTGCTGCATGACTCTGCAGAACCTCCCTTTGGGAGAGGAGGAGGAACCCTAAAATGCGCCCAGATGCTAACACGGATGCAGGTGGTGTTACTAAACCTGTGAACAGCCATGTGGGTATGAGAGACATGGTGGGGAATGGCAGATGCACCTCGTTTGGTTTGGGAGGGCTCATTTAAGGGCAAATATACTAAAATCTATCTCTCAGTGGGGGAAAAGTATTGATAAAAGGTAAAAATATAGAGCCCCGTAAAAAGAGAGCAGCCAAAGAAGCTGCTGTGTGGAAAAGGGAAGGAAAAGCCAGCCAAGGCGCTGTGGCTGTGACAGAGACGAGCAGCACACGAGGGTGGTTTTGTCCACGGAATCTGTGCTCTGCTTTGATACTTTAAAATCTCTTCAGCATCAGAGGAGGAATCCCTCCTGAGAGCAGGCTCTGACTGACCCAGCAGTTCCAAAGTGGAATGTGGTATAAGGCCAGAAGTAGTTTTCTCTTCACAGTCAGCTCCTTGGCAGAGCCGTGTCTCGAGCTTGTGCACCCAAAGGTGCTCTTAACCCCAGAGGAGTACAGGAAGCAGGGCTGATGCAGGGTGAGCACCCAGCGAAGGGCAATGGGAGCAATGGATTTAAGCGTTTCCCTCCCCAGTGAGGAGGAATTTGTTCCTCGGAAAGGTTAAGGACAAGGAGGGAGAGCTTCAAAGTTCCCCCATAAGCCACTGAAATAGAATTTTAATGGTGAAGCAAACAAAAATATGAAAGTGAATAGAACAAACAGGAATAAATAATTCATGAGGATGAAAGTGAAGAAGGGGAAGTTAACCGAAACAAAGGGAACCACGCATTTCCCGCAGCTGAGGCAGCATGATCAAAGCTCTCCCAAAACCAAAGCCGAAGGCTGAGCAACCTGCTGTGGTGATGAACACTGCAGCTTTGATAGCGCGCTGCGGGTGGCCACGGGTGGCCATTGGGTGCTCCCCGGCACATGGGTGGCTGCGCTTGGGGTGCTCCCTCCCATGTGCATCATCCGGGATGCACCTCACCTCTGGGGAATGCTGTGGGAAGCTGGTCAGGTGTGTGGTACCCATTGAGAGTCGCTGTTTTATCAACACCTCCTTTGATACCGCCTGCAGTAAACTTGATTGTTGGCAAAATCAAGAGGATGACTCTCCCCTGCACCCCAACAGTGATGCTAAGAGCATCCAGGGTAGTTCCGGAAGGCTGTTCCCTCCACCAACAGAGAAACATCGCAGCACTAAACTCAATGTCCAGGTTTCCAGTGCCCCAGGGTTTGCTGCACAGCAGCATCTCACTTACAGAACTCCCTTTTATGTGTTACCTACCTACCTCTGCTGCCTTAGAGATAAATCCTCAGGAAAACCTTGTGCCATGCTCCAGGATCCAGAAATGGCACTTGGGGCTGGTGTGACCAGTGGCCAAAAGAACCTTCCCCCCTCAACTGCGTGCCCCCTCCTGGTGAGCAAGTCACCCCAATAAATCACAGCTCCCTGCCACTTGCTTTCCAATCTCCCTCCGTTGGGTAAATGAAAGACAAATGACGCTGTGCCCAGGCAAACGTCTTCTCTTTAAATATTTCAGAACCATTAACCTCTCGCAGCGCTCGGTGCCATCCAGCAGGTAATTGAAATGGCTCTGCCTAAGCAGAATTTTTGTGAGATCAATTATTTACTTCCAGCAGAAGGGTCTGGCTTCAGGCTTATTTATGATGCAGCTGTTGCTACCACCAGCTTCCTCAGCCTTGTTTATTCCTAAGCAGATAAAAGCTGGCTGATTGGAGATAAAGTTCTTGATTTTTCCAAAGTGCCTGATTGATCTTGTTGGCCACACTTGGAAATTGGGATGCAATGCTTTCATTACGCTGTTGTCTTCCCTCTATTGCTGTTCTGCAAATAAGCTACACACAGCAAGCTGCCTAAAAGTGGGGAAAGGAGCTGGTATGGAGATGGGAAAACCCGCTTTGCCAAGCAGATCCCAAACCAGCAGCAGCCACAGGATTCCCATCTTTGAGCTGCTCCCCTTTGGGGAGCATGGGAAATGCCTGTGTCTTGTCTCAGAAGGAGCAGGGAAGTTAATCCAGATCTTTCTTTTCATTAATAACACAATTACTGAGCAGAGGCTAAAGAAAAGGGGGGGAAGTGCATCAATAAGAGGAGACAATGTGGGACTCAATGAGCATGGCTTGCCCACAGCAGCTGGCACAGGAGGGCACAAGTGCTGCTGCCCTCAGTGACTTCACCGTGCTGCAAACCAGCTGTATTTGACCATATAAATGGCCTTATTCAAAGCAGAGGATTAAGGTAATAACAGCTCTCCAGGAAGGAAAAGGAGTTCAATTTCAAAGCCAAATTAAACAAAGCTTCCAATTAGAGCAGATGACGTTTCCAGTGAGCCGAGCGGCCTTTTCTCCTGCACGGGATGAGCTTAATTTTTCCAGTTGGCTCTATTTTGTCGCTGCAAAAGTGACAAAGGAATTGGCAGATATTGACCCAGGATGCAGGTTCACAATTGGCTTTTTCTCTCTGACACCAAAGACTCTGATCACTCACACACAGCCGGTGCCTGCCTGGGCTCCGTCACCATGGAACATCCCAATCCCTGCGGCACAGCCCTGCAGCTCCTCGCACATCACAGTGCTCTGGTTTGCTCATGGTGTTGTTCAGCTGCATCCCTGCCTGAGCATCTCCATGGCATCTCCTCATGGCATCCCCCTGCCAGTACCCCATCGCTCTGCGCACAGAAAGGCCAGATCTGCATTATTAAAAGAGACCTGGGTAGCTTATTGGGTAGGTGTAGATGAAAATATTGATTTTGTGCTTGCAGGAAATAGCCCAATTAAGAAGATCTAATGGAAACGTGACCCTTTATCCCCACTTTATCTTATATATCAGGAGCTAATATTCAACTCTCCCAAAGGAGGAGAAAATCTCATCATTTTTCTTCTTATTTCGCCTCTTGCTGCGTGCTGCAAGACAGACCTGCTGAGCACGAAGAAATTCACCTCAAGCACACCTGACCTCCTGACTGATATATTGCTGGGAAATGCAGGCAAGGAGAAGGTGGGATGAGAAAAAGCAGATTCACTACAGCAAGGGAGCCCTGGTGCTGGTTCCTCCTTCCCTGCCTTCAGTCTCCTGCATTTGCTCCCCTTAAACAAGGCAAAGTGAGGCATGCCGGTGTAAACAGAGAGTTATCACCTCGCCTGCTGATCCCTGATTAGTTTGCTCATTGATTTCTCTCTGGACTACACGACAGAGATGCCACTTCCCAGTAAAGGAGGACGCTCCCTGGAGCCGATCCGTCCTCCTGACGTGACATGAATATAGGTCCAATAATGGGCAGTGTCGGGGGGGAACTGTCACCGGAGCAAGAGAGAGAAGGTGAGATGATTGCTTTAATATGGACCTTTAAGGAACTCCGCTCCCTGGGGAATAGCGTGGAGCTGATGAACTGCAGGGCCTGCATCCAGAGACGCCTCATCCCAAATCACTGTGTGTTGCAGGGCTCCCGCTCATCCATCCCAAATCCTTCTGTATTAAACCAGCTCCGGAAGGGCTGTTTCAGAGTCAGCTTGCTTGAGGCTTTCTGCCTGCCAATATTCTCAGGGGGAGCAGGGCCACTGATGCCTCCAGGGAATGGTTTTGGGGCTGCTTGTGCTGCTTTGGAAGAGACCAGAAAGAAAAGAAAGATGGCAAAAAGGGGGGGGGGGGTGGCAGCTACTTTCCCTTCCCAGCCCCGAAATTCGGAGAAGGGGGCACAAGGTGCTGGAAATGGGGTTTATCATAGAACACCAGAGAGGTTTGAGTTGGAAGGGACCTTAAAGCTCATCAGTTCCAGCCCCTGCCACAGGCAGGGACACCTTCCATAGAGCAGGGTGCTCCAAGCCCCTGTGTTCAACCTGGCCTTGAGCACTGCCAGGGATGGGGCAGCCACAGCTTCCTTGGGCACCCTATCCATGTTTTCCATATGGCTAATGCAATTCCTGGTCACACTTGTGCATGCAGGAGAGTCTGCCCTGCCCTTCAGACAGCATTGTGCAGTGCATTATTCCCACCCGGATCAGGGGCCAGGAGGACTCCAGCTCCTATTCTCAGCAGTGCTGAGAAGCCCAGGCTGCTTCAACTGCGCAGGGCCCCTCTCTTCATGGGTTAATTATGTCACAGGATTTCACTCATTAAAAATCCCTGCTCTGGCAGCTCATCCGGGATGGAATCCTCCGGCTCCACACAAGTAACTCGCACCATGTCCCAGCATCACTGCTATGAGCTGGGGAACACCAGCTGCCGGAGCTAGCTGGGAAACGGGTGACATCCTCAGAATAAGCTGGTTTAATTTCTCCTCATTTCACAGAGCAAATCCACGCTGGGAGCTTCACATCTTCAGCAGAGACAAGCAAAGGTTTATATTTCCAACTGCCGTGCACACTGTGGCCTCGGCTCCATCCCGTTCTGCTCCATTCCCAGAGACATCTCCGGGATCCAGGAGCCAGGACCCTTCCAGGGAGGATGGCCCCGGTGCGTGTATGGTATTGCCCTCTCCTGGGAGGAAACAGAACTTCGTGCAGAAGCTCTCTGCGAGCAGACAATGCCAAGTCCAAATCTGAGCAGACACCGTGGTTGGCACAGCGGCCACTGGAAGGGCTGACAGCCACCTCCATGGAGCAGCGGTACAGTGCATCCCAACGGGATGCAGGACATGAGTGGCTTTGGCTTCTGGCACAGCTCTGAACACGTATGGATGCTTTGCTCATGCTGCCACTGCATGCAAGTGGCACGCTGTGGTTGCACTCCACAGCCACTAACCCAACCATGTCATTTTAGGGATGTCTCCCTCGCATGGCTTCTTCACTGATAAAGGTGATTTGCAATTAGCTCAGTATCAGGTTATCTCCTCTCTGCACAAAGTGGGTTTTGCACAGGACCTCTGAAATAAATATTTGAGAGAATAACCAGGAGCTGATATAATAGAGCCATCTCCTCCATATTTCACCTCTTCTACCGCAGGAGAAGAATATAAAATACATTTATAGTCCCACTTAGAGCCATCCCTTGGAGTGGTTCCTTAGGGCAAATTACACTGATGATCAGTGAGGATAAATCACACCTCCCCCCCACTGCAGTCAATAAAGCCCTGTGCTGCCTTGGGATGCTTAAAGCATAAACAGGGGCCAGAGCCCAGCTTAAATTCAATCTGGATCTGGCAGCTGCGAAAGCTGAAGCACTGTGAGCTGTATTGATTCCCAGGCTTTGCACTGGAAACACTGGAAACCTCTAAAAGACAAATGTCTGTTTGGAGGAGATTTGGAAAGGGTAGACCTGAAAGCAATAAATATGCCTCATAAAAAAGGTTAAACATGTTACTTGCATCTGTGGGTAGCAAACCAGGTTAGAGCCCGGCATGGAGGGATGAGTGGCAGAGCTGAGCATGGCTGGAATATGGAAATTCCTGCTAAAAGATGATGATGGATAGCCCTGAAAGCGAAATGGAAGAAATCATTGAACTCTGAAGCCGGTTTCCCAATGTCCTTAGAAGCAGTTTAGCTCCAGGCGTGACAGTTCTGAGGATGCAGCCAGGGCTGCTCATCACTGGTGGTGTGGGATGGCAGCAGCCGCCTGCTTGAGATGTTGAGGGGAGATGTGAAGGGAAGAGATGCCCCCCACAAACTGGAGCAGGGGCAGGTACAAAACCCTTGGCCGTGTTTGATATCTTGTGGGTAAAGTTGTTGACTCGCTGTTAAAGTGCTGGCAGCATGTTGCCATCTATCAAAAATCACTGCCTTGCAATTAAGCCATCTCGATGTGCCAAGGTCTCTCCTGTGCTCCATCATCCTCACCGTCTCCAAAATGCTAATGGCATTAACGTATTTATCATTAACAAATCTATTCCGTTTGAGAACTGGATGAAACTGCTGAGTCGTACCACCTCATTTATAATGTTTGAGCCTGAGGATGCTGTCAGATTATTAACGCACAGCTCATATCCTGGGGTGAATGGCACATGGCTCTTTGGGAAGCTCACAGTGATGGTTGCAAGGGGTTCGGGGAGCTCAGCAAAAGGGGGAAGAGTGGCTGGCAAAGCCTCATGCTTCAGCAGGGAATCAAGCTGTGCTGGATGAGTGACATTCTGGGGCTTAACCAGGAGGCAGGTAGGAGTATGAACAGCTTCCCATGGGTGTGCCCAATGTACCATTGCCACAGTGCCAGAAGTCTGAAGTGCAGAGTTTGCAGAGCAGTGCAGACCTCTCCCAGAGCCTGAAGGCATTTACAGCAGCAGGATGCTCCTGCGATCACTGGGATGAGCAGACACAGCTGCAGGGATGGGGCTGGTTTCACCATCCAAGCTCGTGTGAGAAGCTTCCATCCTCCCACTGGGATGCAGCCGGGCACAGGGCTACGAAGGGGTTACAGCAGGCTGGCAGGACTATCATCATGGTTATTATTGTGCAGAAATATTAAGACAATGAGGAATAAACACTGCATCTATTTATAGCAATTCTAGGGAGATCTCGCTCGAGCCATAAACCCACTTAATTGCAAATCTGCACAGATGTTTCCTTTGAATTCGAAAAGTGATTAATAAATAAATTAGAGTAATGCTTGTTTTGGCTGAAATATAATAATAAATAATGTCTATAGCACTTAGTTACCAAAACATCCTCAGCACTATGTGACAAATCAGACACATGCTAAATGACTAAAACATACGAGATGGAAACAATGAACACCGGGCTGCAGCCACAAATAAACTCAACAGCAAAGCACCACTGAGGAAGTGCAGTGAAGCCCTGGGCCCAGTTCGGGTCTGGCACTGGTGGTACCGGTCCATTGGGTCCCATGGCATGGCCAATTCCCCTCTCCACACCTCAAGCCAATGTATTTATTGCGTTGCTGTGTTGACTTAATTCATGTATAATTCAAACTATACATACATATATCCAGGGTAAACACAGATGTAACTTTGCTGTTGACTATTCCTGGACCCAGCTACTGTACAAACATACCTTGGAATTTAACGGTGCTATAAAGGTGGGACCATCAGAAATTCCTGGTGTAGGGTGATTCGGAGAAAACTCCCGGAACACACTCTCCAACAACAAAGGTTTCATGTTGACAAGCAGGTATCCTTTATTGTGGCTCCGGGAGGCACGGGGGATGGCTCCTCCTAACGTGGTCCCCGTAGTGCCACGCAGGCCATCCTTATAGAGCCGCTTGGGCATACATGAGGCTACACATGAATTACATCACTTTCCAGAAAGTTTCCCGCATGCATACAAAATGTGATGGTGGTCTTTGACAGTCATTTACTTCTTCCAACAATCTGCATCACCACTGGCAGTCTTTGAAGCACCAGCTTAATTAACATAACAAACATAGCATTCATCCTGTCCCTCTACTTATCAGGTAGCTTAACTGCTCCCATTCTGGACATTTGCTAGTCGGGATACTCCCCAGTAGATGTTTACACCACGTTAATGGGTTCATTAACGTGGCAATCATCCTGCCCCTCCACTCATCCCCCAGTTTAACTGTGCCCATCCCCAGATCCTGGTTTTCCACTTTATTTTTCCTTACACTTTTTGTACTGAGGTCCTAAGGACCTCAAACTACCTCCAAGCACTCCCATTACAAAGCCATCAGACTTAACCTTACCTAGAACTGACTACATTTTGTGCTTTTGTGTCTCCTCCTTTCAAGGGCTATTGCAAAGTTCCTGGTGCATCCGTTTGGGTTTCCACTGAAACAGGAGCTTTTACTTTAATTTATATTGTAATGAAAGCTTGTAACTGTGCCGTACCATAAACACAAACAGAGCAATCTTATCAAAATTTCATCTTTATCTATTTTGGGGAGAAAGAGCCCTGTCTGCCTAATTGAAGCATCTGTCATCCTGACACTAAATAGTGCAGCCATGGCTCTCTTATTATATTTCCTTGCATTTCTCATACACTGTTAAATTGAAATAACACTGTTGGCTAGGAGATAAAGGGAGATAATAGGTACTTTATAATGAGCAGAAAGGAGGATTCATCTTCACTTGGAGCTGAGAATTGCTTTATCTTTGTTTTGGTGTTGCGATTTTGTTACCCTAAAGGGGGGATTCTGCTGCTCAGCTTTCCCAGCCCTCCAAGAGCAAGTGAGAAGCATTTATCCGTACGTGAAGAGATGCGAGTGCCAAGCAGCTGCTCATCAGCATCCGAGGCGGCGAGGTTCCTAATGTGCTGCTCCTTGTTTCGGCAAGCTGGGGTTTAAAAGCAGGATTAAAGCATGAAATTCATTCTAGCTGGTGCCACTCATGCCGAGAAGGAGATGGGGCTCATCAGTTCAGCCTCAGCGCTGCATGGAATGAGTAAGAAGAAGTGGATATGAAAGAGTTTGGGACCCAGGAGAGTCCCTCTCTGGCTGCTAGGATCATGGAATTATAGTATGGTTTGGGTTGGAAGGGACCTCAAAGAGCATCTGGTTGCAATTCCTGCAACATGCTGCCTGCTCTGTGCTCTGGACCAACGCTTGTCACCTCTCAGCAGCAGGATGTGGCTGTTTGGGGCTGCCCAATGGAGGGGGACATTCATCCCCCAGCAATGCCTTTGCTGCAATGCGATCAAGCCACATGAAATCGAACCGCGCAGTGATTTCCCCATGGGGATTCCTGTAATTAAATTCCATGCAAAATGAAGCAATTGCCGAAACATAGGCACCATGTGGCTGTGATAACATCAGCATTGGAGGCTCCCCAGGTAGCTGGTGGAAGCTACCCATTGTAGGAGGGTTCCCTCGGACGCTGCCCCAGGACATGGGTGTCCTGGTCCAGTCAAATTTGCTTTGTGTGCCTCTCCCAACCCTCTGCCATGCTTCCCAGACTTCCCACCAGATCCTTGTGGCTCCAACTGCTGGATGCCCCTGGCACAGGATGAGCTCTGCCCCTGGACAAAGGGAGGTGTGGGGAAGGAAACGATGCTCAGGGAGGTAAAGGAAGAGCTGGATCTTGGAGCTAAACCACAAGGCACCTAATTGAGATTTCCCTGAAACCTACTGGAAATAATTAAAATTGACTCCTAATACTTTACAAACTAATTAAGAGTATCTGGATAACTACAGTGAAGAATAAGGGGCATTTAATTGGGATAAACTGAATCATAATTGGAAATAAGCACAGCCCAGAACAGTATCCAGTGTGCCAGGGGATGCTATGGGCTAGCCCGGTAGCACCTCCAAGCCATGCAGAGGGCGAGTGATCCCTGGTCAGGGCTGTTGGAGGTGCTGGGAATGCTGCAGTTATTCAGCCACTGTAGATGCTGAACCCCTCTGGAAGGGCCTCCATTCCTGGAGCCAGATCTGCTTTATCAGCCCCAGCTCCTGCCTGCTGGGTTATTTATCTAAGCTTTAATAACAGCACCCTTCCCTTCCCACATCCTCAAACCACCCCGGTGCTGCCTCGCCTGCTTCTCATTCTCAATGAGATAGGAACAAATTAACTGGATACAGGAGCTGCTGGGCCTTTGTTCTCCCTCATCTGCTCCACTCATTACTTTGAGGAGCCCTATTTTCCTTCTCTTTACTGCTTTCTTTTCCCGAACAATGGGCTCTGAATGTATTCAAGCAATTCTTTTATCATTCACTTCTGCAGCGCTTTACACTCTCCACCTGAACAGTTGGCATTGCTGCCATGAAAACTTTCTTGCTGACTGCTGGAATCTAAAGCTTATTCTTGCAGTGACTGATTAGCTCAATAACCTCCTGTTTCATTCCCCCCACCCTTCCGATTTAACAGCTACCACTGCTAAACACCACCCATCCCTCCTGCTCCCTTAGTGAACCCATGAGTCCAGATGGGAAAGAAGATGAAGAAAGACATTTACCATGAGCTCTGGTGGGCACTGCCTCACTGTTTGTGGCTCTTGATCAACGGTGACACCACGAGGCTGTGACCAGGCCAGTGGTCTCTCAGGAGCCCAGAGGAAATGGTTTAGCATCACTGTTTACCTCTTGCTCTGCATTATTCAGTGAAGTGGTTTGAGACCGGCCTTGAGCCATAGGAGTTTTTAAATCACTCCTGTACTGGAAGAAGGAAAAGGAATGTATTTTTCTTGCAATTACAGAAACATCCCCTCAGCTGTGCAGGCGTCAAATCCTGGTCTGGTGGTTTGCTTTGGATTCTGTAAAGAGCCCCCAGCAAAGCTTTTCAATGCATTCAGTGAGATCGAGCAAGGATGGACCAAGCAGAAACTAATCTGCACGGGGGAGCCTCATTGCCTTACACAGCCTGGCCAGCTTTGAAACAGCAAAGACACGAGTCCCTGTCTGAGCTTCTCTTTTCTGGGCTTCTTTGGCCAAGCAGCATCTTCCCACCATCTGCAGCATCACCGCTGCCCCAGGCTCCTCACCGGCTCCTGCATGTGGAGGGTTTGGTTTTCCAAAGATCTCCTGGTATTTCCCAGCTGGAGCAAAAGACACGGTTTATGTTTCAGTGGAGGCACCAAGCTGTTCGTGCTTTCCTATCCCTTTAATAAGGGAAACTTTATCTGACCGCTCGATGGATTTTCCTGTTAAAATAATTGGAGTTTTACACTGTAGGCTTCAATAAAAATGGAAACACAAACAGGAAAGGCAGCGGTAGAGATGGATTTTGTGGCTTTTGCTCCCTAGGCTGGGCTGCCAGGTCTCCATTGCCCTCTAAGGAATAATAATGCAGTGTCCACAGAGCCAGGTTATCAAAGCCCTCCTGCTGAGCCACGGGGTCCCCTGCTTGGTGCTGGGGAGCTGCAGGGGTCACAGCACCTGATGTAGCAGCACATTGCTCTGATGGGGATGGTTTGGTTCCCTCCATGCTCCTCAGCATCACTCCTGCCCTGCCCCTGCTCTACTCATTTGGAAATTAAGGCCATGATTCACATGAGCGAGGCGAGCAGCTCATTTCCATGATGACCATGGCCATAGAGCAGAGTAACTCTCTTGCCTTGGCGGAAGAGTTTATGAAATGATGAGTTTGAGTCCCTGCATGACAAAATTTCACTTCATCAGTGGCACTGATGGGTGAAGCCAAAAAAGTCTCAGCAGAATATAACCCTTTCCAAAACAACCCATGGACATCCCTGGCCTGATTGCATTTACATCAGTGCAAATCAAACTGCTTCCAAAGGATGCAAATGGCACCGGGATGGGCACAGCAGCGAGCTCTCGGGTTGAAAATGACTGGAGTTCCACCATCCCTAGAAAAGAACCAGTTAATATTCCCTTGAAAGCACCTTGTGAAAACATAATTCCCAGTTCAAACACCACATCAATATGTGGTACTCACTGTGCTGGTGCCTCCCTCCCTCCCTGGGTGACTGCACTAACAGTAGGCTCCTGCTGGCAGCGGTGGAAGGAGGCACTGTATGGTTTTCTCTACTTCCTGCTCCATTTAGATGGATTAATTGACCTTTAAAAATGTACCCAGAAAATAAATGACCTAATAAAATGAATTATCCTTTTCCACACAGTGCTCAAAATCCACTGTAACTTGAGAGGAGACTAATGAAACATTGAAAGCATTGAAAGAACCACTAATGAAAGAAATAAAGCTAATAAAGAACAATTGATTAGTCATTTGGAAGAACTGCAAACCTTGGGGCAAAAGGCTCAGCCCAGCCACGATGCAGGGAGGGTGTTAGAGACCCTGAGCCAGCTCTTAGACCCCATAGGCACCAGTGACCACCATGGCTGCACAGCAGGGAAGGGAAACATTCCAAGAACTGCACCCAAACCATAGCATGCCGAATCACTGAACCCAAACCACTGCATTGCAAGTCACAGCACCAAACTGCTGCATTCCAAATCACTGCACCGAAACTGCTGCATCCAAAATCACTGCGTACCATCCCTGACCCTGCAATCGCCTCCTTAAGCTGGAGCAATTTGGTGCTTCATTTTTGGCAACCACAGAGCTTTTATCTCACTGAATAAAACCTATTCCTTAATTTTTTACTAGCTCCTGATGGAGCAGAACAATGGCTGTGTATCCTTCCCTCTCCTCCCAGTTAGGCTCACAGGGATATTGTTCCCTAGGTGGGAAATAAAGGTGGAAGTGCCTGTGCTGAATTTACAGCTCACAATAAGCAGGGTTTTATCAACAGTTCTCTGACAAATTATTTCTATTGTCAGCCTCTTACTGCCTGGAGCTGAGGCCACGAAAAAGCAATTCAGTGAAACCATAATTGTGTCACCTCTTGACTGGACCCAGCGATGCCGGAGCCATATCTGGGCAGCTCCACTTCTGGAGTGGAAGGAAACCACGTTTGCCTTGCCAAGGAAAACCTGGAGGTGAGGACAGAAGAGCTGGGGAGAAGATGCAGAACCTGGATCCAGCCAGAACAGCCCCTCTGGCAGTGCCTGTGCAAAGGGAACTCCTGGCAGCTCTACAAGACTCCGGTGGGAAGAGCGCTTGGTGCTGCTGGCACGTGCCGCTACGATGGATGGATGCGGATTTCCATATTTATTAAAGAGTTATTAGGAATTCTGCAGAATAAAGGCACGCCGGAGCCCTCATTAATAATCGCACGTCGAGGGCTGGATCCACAGCTTGCGCTGCAATTGTTGAAACAAGGGGGCTTGTTTTACAATACAAATAGGATGTTCCCCGGCGATGATGCCATCCATAATTCCATATTAAAAAGTGTCACGCGAAGCCTGCGCTCGTTACTCAAACTCCATTTCTCTCCTTTGTTTGTTTGTTCTTCCAGCACAAAACAATTCAACCTCCACAGTTTATTTTAAGCAAATCAGGTTTCTCTCAGGGTTTCATTTCCATTGTAAAATAGGTCCTTGTAGCAGCTGGCGGTGTGGACGTTGTCAGCAAATCCATGCCTCCTGGTTGGACTATTTACCTAATGGTATTTGCAGCAATAAACAGGGTAACACAACCCAACTGTGTGTCAACAAGGCCAAGGTCAGGTTGGATGGGGCTTGGAGCAAGCTGCTCTAGTGGAAGGTGTCCCTGCCCATGGCAGGGGTTGGAACTGAATGAGCTTTAAGGTCCCTTCAACCCAAACCAGTCTTTGGTTGTAAGATTCTCCCCCCATATGCTGGAATGGGGCAGAAGATGCTGGGAGTTCTGGCCTCAGTGCTGCTCCAGGCACGATGCTGATCACCTCCTCAGTCTGGTTTTCTCCTCTTTCTAGTCACAGTGACGGAGAGATTAGCTAGAGGTGAAGAGAATATTAGACCTTCAATAAAGTCCTTCAGACTGACACCACCTCTGGGCTCTGATCTTGCCTGTGCATTAACTTCAATTGGAATTCATGTTTTATAAGACATGCAAGATCTGTAGTGGGCTGAGAGAAAAAAAGATCAGGCTCTTGCGCAGTTATTGGCATCCCAGAACAGAGGTGCAGTGGATCAAGCAAACCTGGCACTGGGGATGCAGCCGTGTCCATCAGGGAATGCTGCCTGCCGAGTAAACCTCACCAGGAGGTGCCATGCTCCATCCAAGTGCCTGCCAGCCTCTGTAAATGAACACTTTCCATCAGATGGGGCTTCTATCTTTGCACAAGAACAGTGGCTGAAGAAGGTGTCAGGAAGCAGCTTCAGCAGCCCAAATTGTTCCCCATAACTCCAGACCTCACTGATCCCACTCGGCTGTGCCAGCAGATGATGTATCTGGTTAATAACAGCTGAGGGGAGCTGATGTTCATTGATACCTCTGGACATCCCGGCTCCCAGCACCTCCATGGTGACTCCAGTGACCTTGCACCTTGTGAGAGGCATCTTGGGGACAGCACAGCACCCCGCCAGGCACCATGGCACAGAACCATGTCCCACAGCCCAGCTCCTGCACCACTGGCCACCACCAACTTCATTTGATACCCTCTGTGGGCTTATCAAGGAACAACAAGACAGCTCATACTTGCTTATCGCAGAGCAGCGTCAACAAAGGCTTCTTTTAACCCCCAAAACCTACACCTTATATCCACTGCAGAGTCTACATTTCACCCACTCTCACTCCAGCCATCCAAAATGGCCAGCTCTGCATTGGAAGGGAGGAAGGTATGCGCCTGCCTGAGCTGCTTCTCAAAGCACCAACTCAACAGAGAACAGCATCTGCACGGGAAATCCCAGTGGGAAACACAGAGCTGAGGCACCATCACAGGGATTTGTTCACAGGCAGAAGGAATCCAAAGCAACTTCCAAACTTTCAAGTGCAAATCTGAATGACAAATACATTGAGATAACTGCTTTCAAAAAACCCTCATCCCCCAGTGCACCATTTGAGTTACCTGCTCGGTATAAACAGCTCCCTGGAAGCTCTGTCAGGAACATCACTGTGCCAAGTCACAGGAGTGATGCCTCAGTTCTCTTGGGTTTTATTTCTGACACAAGGCAAGCTGCAATTAGCACTAACACAACACATCCTGGTTAAGCCAGGCAGAACATGGGGCACCTGTGAGCCACAGCTGAAAGGGGGTCAGAGCAGGTCCCATAGGTAACTGTGAAGGAGATAAAGAGTCCTCAGTGATGGGGCTCCCTGGTGTCAGCTCAGGAGTTGCAGCCATCACCTAAAGCCATTATCAGATGTGAAGGTGCTGACACCCCGTTTGCATTCCAGTCAATCCAAAGCCACAGCTCTCCTCCAGCAGGCCTGTGTCACACAGGCAGGACTCAGGATGCAGCAGCTCTGCTTACTGGAGATGCTGAACCCTGCAATCAAACACCTTCACTAATTAATCTCCATCTCCCTGCCTGTGCCGCCCTGCGACGTTCCAGGCCAGTGATTGATAATGGTGCAGGGTTTCAAATTGCAATGAGTACAAATCGAACAACAGCTCAAAACCAACACTGGGGTCATTGACTTGAGGTATTGAAGAAACATCTGCTTGGCTCAATAAATCCTAATTCAGGTTTATTACAGCGTTATTAGGAGGGGGGATCCGTGGTTTTGCCTCTGCCTGCTTTGCCTCTTGGGGTATGCTTGGAGCACAGCATCCTCCAGCCCTTTGGAGCATCCACAGCCTTCATCGTGTGGCCTTAAGTCGAGAATCCGTGGATTTCGCACAGAAACTCATCTTAAAATAACAGCTTGATGAGTGCACTTGGCACTAATGAAATGAAAAATGCTTCTGTTAAGGCAAAGAAACTGTTAAGACAGCTTTAAATATTATGCTCTTCTGTTGGCTCTGAAGTGGACCAATTTTCTACCATGTTCTTCTATTTGTTCTTAACCTTAAGAATATCATTGTGGGGATAATAATTCAACTTTGTGAGCAGGCGAGAGCAAACAGAGCAAGCTGTCCTGCTGTTTGCCTTGGGAAAGCAGAGCCTTTGCAGAGCCAGGAGATGAGGCCAGTTTTGCTCTTCTTCACCCAGCAACAGAGACCTTCAATCACCGCAGCACGTAATCCTCAGTGATGCCAGGGACTGGTTTTGGTACACACAGCTCCTGGAGGATGGCAGCCCCTTGCAGTGGCCCTTCTCTTAGTGTGTAGGACTGAAACCACAGCCATTCTCGTTGTATTTGTTGTGGTCCCAAGTGAAATGTCTCTTGATAGGGAAGAGTCACCCATGAGCAAAGAGCCTTTTTGTGGGTCCCGGCTGTTACTGAGCACCAGCATGCCGCAAAATCTTCTTAGGAGACACAATCACATTTCCTGTCCTCAGGTGATGAAAGCTTTAAGCCACACTCACAGCAACAAAGTCTAACTACAAATGAAACGAGGTTGTCTTCCAGGTAGAGCACAGGGAGGAGACTCCAGTTTATCACGATGGAAAGGACATTCTGATGCAAATTTCCTGGTTCTGTTGGCAATCTTTAATTGGCTAATATATCAAACCAGGTATAAATGCAGTTCCATTCCTGGGATACGGTGCTTCCCTCCAGCTCTCAGTAGTGGGTTTATGTGTTTTCCTAATTGTTCTTCAGATTTGAAAAGCCTAATGCAGCCGGAAGAGTCTGCAACCCGACTGCTGAATGCATGCAGCATCCACCAGCACCAGGACAGCCTGGGAGGAACAGCACAGTGTCATCAATTACCCAAATCTCTGCTTCTCTTACCCCCCCTTTTTAGCAAAATGTGAATTTGGGAACACAGACGGGAACCTTAGGTATTTTACAGTATATTTCATGTGGTTTCTCATCTAAAAAAAGGCAGACAGTCAGAAGAGCATAAGAACAAACTGTTCTTCACTAATAAAGTGCTGCTGAAGATAATTGGCAATTCCCTTTCACTGTATGACATGTGCATGGACTGGGTATTTATGGTTCTGGGCCCGGCCCCCACACACCCCCGAGCCAGCCGCCACTGGCAGCATCCTCCCAGCCCACTGCACCGTGATCTGGGGGGACTTCTCCTTCCTCCGGGGTGACAAAACCCTCTGTTAAGTCCCACAGCAGAGCCTAAAGCCCACAGTCCTGCCTGGCATGATGCTATAGCTCCAAACAGCCCCAAATCCACCCCTGCAAAGTCCACAGGAGTAAGAGGATTAAGAGCAATGTGAAATTAAACCATGAGTGGAGGAGATGTCCGCTGGTGCCCTTTGATGCTGAGAGATGTTGGCTGCCAAAACATCCTTCCTTGGGCATCCCCTTCTTTCCTGCTCTTCAGTCCATCCCTCAGCCCTTCACTGAGCCTGGCCAGCTATCTATGAGAGAACGCCAGCTCTTTGCTTCAGGTGCCAGGCACAGGTTGTCCCTCTGCTACGAAGCAACCACATTTGCCTAAAAACAGGAGGCTGAGGAATGAATGTATCCATCAGCTATAAGATGCAATTCACTCCTTGACCCTGGAGAAGAGTTATGGCCACTTTGGGAGAGGAGAGACTTTGGGCAGATTGGTTGAGGCAAATGATAATGAGGATTTATGGGGTCCAACAGTGGCATGAGTTTATTTAGGCTCCTACAAAGTGCTCCTGAGAGGGGCATGGATGTGTAACTCAATAGGATATCCCTCGGCCGAGCCTGGATGTGAGAGCTGGACTGGCCACAGGGAGAAATTAGTGATGGCACAGGACCCCCCAGGAGCTTTTCCACTGGAAAGCCGCTCCTTGAGGTTCCTTGGAAAACTGTGCCACAGACCCCACGTGCACAGCCACTGATACAGCATTCCCTTCTATTCCTGGAGATACCTGCAGCTGGAACCTGCTGCTGCACATGTGGCAGCTGCAGGAAAATGTGATTAAACCAGTGGCTGGGAATGAAGAAGAGGATTCTGCGCTGCTGTGGATGTGGGAAAGGAAACAAATGTTTTCATATAGAGGGAGTTTACACTGCATATAAATCTGAGCGCCAGGAAGTTGATATAATGTGGACAGAAGCTGCTCCATCATTCTGGAGCTATTAAAGTTTTTAATCAAATGCTTTCGCTATTAAACTGCCTGGGGTTGGCAAAGACTTGCTGTTAGTCCAGGCTAAAACCCAGCGTGGGCCAAACAAGCAGAGAATTCATTTCAGGTGCCAAAGGAACAGAGGAGTCAATATAACAACAACATTTCCTGGGGATGGCTGTTTCCTTCACAGCCTGGTGGAGGGCAGCCGAGCTTTGGGCTCAGTATCCAAAGCATGCGGCAAACCCCAGTGTGGGCTCTCCCACCCTTGCCTGCCATCCCATGGGAGCACCAAGGGGTGATGCTACCCATGGCCATGGCTCCCTTCATGTTTCAGCCCAAGCATTATGACTGTGAGGTTGCACCCAAGGAGACAAAGAGCTTCAGGAAAGTGGCTCCGGGTCGGAGCTGCTGCAGGTGGCTGCTGCCACCCGTGAGCACTGCTTGCAGCACTGGGCACCCTGTGAGCACTGACCAAAACATGCCTTTGACAGGAGCTCCTCGCACAGCTCCAGCCCCCCGCAGAGCTCCCACCAGCCCGGTGCTACGGGGAAACCTGCGCCAAGCGCATCATCCATCACGGCAGCTCTGCCTCCAGCCGGAGGTGGTCCACAGGAATGCTCATCCATCATTGCCCAGGAGCAGCCGGCGGGAGGGCTGACAGCCTGTGATGGCAAGAACCAACACAGAGGAAGAGGTGGGAGGAAACGAGCCACAGCCTGGCAGTATAACGCTATGTTTGAGGATACAGAGAGGATTGGTGGTGGGTGAGGAATGCAGGAGTTGGCTTTAATGAAGTCATCTGGAATCTGGAGGCTCTGGCAGCTGGGCTGGTCCTTATTTCTCATCAGATCACCCACATCTCCTGAGCTGCAAAGATGCTGGGAACAGATCCCGTGCCCTGGGCTCTGCCTCCCCATGGGGCAGCCAAGGCTGAAGTGTGCCCTTCACATCCAGTGTCCCGTCTCCAAGAATAACCCATCACTGATGTCGCAGACAAAGTTTCAGGGAAGGCAGCAGCAGGTGATTATGATTCCTTGCCTGCCCCTCAGCATCCTGCCTCACATACTGATACCCTGGCAGGTTTTCCCTTGTGCAGAAGTGTAGCTTTGGATTTGTTCTTTATCCCTCTAAACACATAATCCACCCTGAACCCCGCTGGTCCCTTGCAGCTCATCTTGAGAAGGCAGCGCTGCGTGCTTCTAATAGTGCCTTCTTTTAAAACACATTTGATTCTATCCCTTCTAATTGTCTTTCCCTGCAATCTAAGGAGAAAAAACCCACAGAAAGATGCCAGGATCTGAGCCTATGGAGCTGTATTTCCACAGGCTCCCTGAATTCCAGTGGTGTTTCTTTCAGGGTGGCCGTGCACCATGTCCCTGTCTGCTGCTGTCCCTGTTTGGTAGTAATAAAAGCAGTCCCTTGGTGGGTGGGGTTTCTTGGCACTTCATCTCGCTTCCAAAATGAATAATTTATATAAGGCTTTATTGGAGCCCGGAGTTACACAATAAATGTTCCATGCAAACACGCTCACATATTTCAATGTTAATATCTCTCCAGTGAATTTCCCTGGCAGGCCAAGCCAGTGTGGGATTGCCACATTGCTTATTTACGTAAAATATCATAATCTCACTTTTATTTGCTTTTCTGAAGTGCCATTAGGGTGATTTGGAGCATATGAGCCCAGGCAGTTGATTGCAGCCGCAGCTCCTGGTCCAGGCTCGAAATGACTTTCAGGGCTCCAAGGTGACAGTCGGGTGCTGTGGGGACACAGAGCCCCTGGGGTGAAGCTCTGAGCATAGAGGTGAGCGCTTGGGTCTTTTCAAGGGGCTGGGTGTTTGTATGGGGCTGAGCAGATGGAGATGGGAACAGCGTGGAGCTGCTGGGCTACAGCCTGAGCCCGTCCTCCTGCCCTGCTTTGGGCTGCAAAGCCTTGAAGGCAGCTGAAATCTGAGGCAGGTCTTCAAGAGGAGGGTGGCAGCTTTTAGCTGGGCTATAACCCGTCCCCAAAGCACTGTGCTCTTTAGGGGTTTCTTCCCTTCTCAGTTAGGTGGAACTGTACTAAAGTGATTTGATTGCCTACATCTCAAGTTGTAGCCTTCAGAGACTAATTACCTTCTTCCTGCATTTGCATGGTTTACATTTCAGTCAGTTTAAGGGCTATGTGATGTTTTGGAAGGAGATGTGAAAACTGAGAGGCAAAAATCTTCCGAGAAGTAAATGGCTTGGAAGAGAGAGGCAAGAACAGGCGTGTGGTGAGTGCAGCCGTTTCGAGATGGGCTTGATCCTCTTTCCCATCAGGGCTGGGATGGGGAATGATGGGGGGAAACGGCCCTCGGGTGAGCACTTGCCCCTGTTTCACCCACTGAAGTGGAGGTTTGTGCTGCTCCACGTCCCTTCAGGAAGAAATGCCAGGCTCCAGCTCTGTGATGCTCTGCCTGTCTGCACCCAGCTGTCTGGCTCCCATACAGATCTGTGCTGCCTTTGCTGCTCACAGCACAGAGGCAGCTTTAAGACAGGCAAAAATGATTTCCAAGCTGCTGCTTTGTGTGCTGTCATCTTCGGCCCAGTGAAATGCTTCTGCTGGGGCTTTCTGATGTTCTCGGTGTGATTTGAGGCTCTCTTTAAAAGCTGGGGGTTGTGCAGCCGCAGGTCTCTGTGATGGAGAGGTGCGAAGGATCTCCTTGCAGCCAGGATACCTGCTGACATGTCTTCTGCTTCACTCTGCTCCAAAACAGGACGTGGAAAGGATTCTCCAGGCATTGATGCCACTCACCTCACAAAGTCATCATTTTTAGGCACATTCTCAGCTGCTTTTTCTTGTGTCCCAGTGAACTCTGCCTGTAGCTGATGTTCCAGTTCAGAGCTTTCCTCACTCACAGGGCCAGGACTAATGGCTCTGCAGGCTGAAGGTGGCTGGGGTGTCTCTGCGCCCCAGCCATGCAGCCACAGCCCTCTGGGACCCAGCAGCTCCTGCTGCCAGCAGCTACAGCAGCTCTGGGGAATAGGAACTGAAAATGTCACAGGTGAGCTCAACAGGAGAGTTCCCAATGGAAAGCAGAAATGATTGTTTGAGGGAAATGAATTGAATGTCGCTGACAACTACTTGCAGATCTAGGGAGCGAGCTCATACATACCTGGAAGAATTGCTTCAAAGAAAGCCTATTGTGGTGGCTGCCACTTGCTCTGCTGCGTTTTCAGGTTATTTTGGAACTGCTATGAGCGGGGGAGCTGAGACAGAGGAGTTCATTTCATCCCAAAGCAGGCGCAGCAGCGCCCGGAGCATCCTGGAGGATCACCACAGGCCCTCATTGTCCGGCTGTCCTGCTGCTTGGGCAAATTTAGCACAGAGCCAGTGGCTGCTTTAATAGCAGCACTGTGATTTCAGGGGAGCTATAAATTCCTATCCCCCTGTAATTGCAGCAGCACACCTCGGTGCTGTTGCTGTAGCAAGAAAATGGTTCTCCCCAGTGCCCTGGGGACTTGGCAAAGATGCTGGCACAAACAGGATAATGAATGTTAGATAAGCAGCATGTTTTGCAGACCGAGCTTAAATATTGAAAGAGCAGCATCCCCCCATCAGAGAGTAGCTTAACGTTATCTTAAATCTAGGGAATGTTTTCCCCTCTGCACACTGGGATTTGCACCGGGACCTGACTTCAGCGCTAATGGGATCTGGGAGTCTGGAAGCTGTCTTAATGCACTGCGTGCCTCCTAGCTCTTGCTAAGTAAAATGAGTTTGAATTCTTCATTTTAATTGCAGGCTTGTGATCTGGAATAGACTTTCTTGTACTGAAAAGCATCCGCTTTTAGATCCATCCCTTAGGATATATAATGACAAAGGCAGGTCCCAGTCCCTGCCTGCTCGTGTGTTCATGAAACACAGCTGTATTCCAGTGGTGGTTGTGCTGCAGCAGCCTCTGCAGCCAGCAAACCTCAGAAATGCCTCCATAAAGACTCCTTAACATGGTACAGGGAAACTCAAACACGACATTTTGTGCTGTCATTCACTGTTTAGCTTGGAGTTGTGTTTTCATTCTGTGCTGTAGCGAGGTGCAAGAGGTCCTTGCCCTGCACAGCCCCAGTCTGGGTGAAGTAGGTGGCTGGTGAGGAGCAGTGAAGGTGCCAAAGGTTGGATGGTAGCAAGTGGTGGAGCTTCCCTTCCTAAGCCATTTTATACCACTTGGAACCAGGCTTCCCCAGCCTTAACATCAATCTAAGGGTTTCCTTTGCCTGTCGCTGCTACCCTGTGAGAGTAGGAGGACTCTGAAGTTGCTGCTGTAGTGGAATAGAAAGTTATCTCTCGTCCTGTAGGGATTTAGCAAAGATGCTGGCACAAAAATAGTTTGTAATGAGCTTTAAGACATATTAATGAAGAGAAGTATAATTATTATTACAGAGCTCAATTACAGCCCTTGGATTACAAATATTCTCCCACAATCCCTCAAGAAAGAAATGCATCTTTTCTCTGCAATTAAATAAACTGTGTATCAAGAGGAGGGAAGAGGATTAAACTACAGAAGAAAGAATTGCTTCAACTTGACTGTGGTGGCCCCTCTTACCCTCCTGACCAGCGCTCTGAGGAGAAGAATCCCTGCTCGGCACAGTGCTACGGCAATGAGAATATCCCTTAGGAAACTGGTGGTTGGCTTCCTTCCAAAGCACTCAGCATCTGTAATACAGCACTTGCCATGGTAGGAGAATCTAATAAGCCCCTTCCTGCAGTATTTATGGCAGTGCACACCTGTATGTTTCTGCACCCCAAAGATGCAGCCTTGGCACTTCCGAAGGGCTTTTTCCTTCCCGGCTTACTGAGCACAGAGACAAAATTGAGGCATTCACGTTTCCCACAGGAACGTGACTGAAAGTGCGGAGCGGTGCGAGACGTGCGGCCACACATGCAGAGCGGTGCCATGGGTCAAGTGCTGGAAAGTGGCACACAGAGCGAAGGGAGCTTGGCCTTGGCAACGCAGGGATGTCAAGCAGAGGTGAGAACAATGTGGTCCCTAGGGAACAGCGAGATGTGGGGCTGGAATAGCTGCTGATGAGCCTTTTCGCTTCTGGGCCTGCGAAGTCTGCCTCTGGAGAGCTCCGAGGGAAGGAGAAGCCAGTGTCTTGCTGCGTGCTGAGCCTTACACTTGCAGGAAGAACTCAGTTTCTCAGAGGGTCACCCCGATATGGGTGCTGTGTGGCAAAGGAGCAGGGTCAGAGCAGCTCTGCTGGCTTCAGCATCAGTGGAGGAGAGTCTGCTGCAGCAGAGATGGTACAGGCAGTGCCCAGAGCAGTGCTGCTGCCCTGAACATAGTGCAGTGCGGGATGCTTCAAGCCAGCCAGAGCCGGGGGTAGGGTAGCTCCAATGGCTGCTCTAACCCTAAAATCTATCCTGAAACACTTCTGACATCAAAACGCACTGAGGTAAGCAAGGGAGCAGAGGCCCATGGGGATGCTGTGGCTGGTTTTCTGCAGGACATGAAGCAATGCCAAGCCTTGGTGAGGGTATGGACACGCGCAGCGACTGTGAGCTGGTCAGGCACATTTCTGAGCGCTGCCTGGGAACTTGGTGGCTTTTCCTATTAAGCAGGATGACAAAATCACAGCCATGTGTTGTAGCAGCTTCTCAAGCATTGCTATTGTCTGCACAGGACAGAACTTGCTATCTGAACACATTTCCCATGCAGCCTGATTGTTCCTAAATCCTTCCTTCCCAGCCTGGTTTACACACTGTTTCAGGGCTTGCTTTTGATCCCACTGGCTGTAGCACACTTGTTCGCGCTGTGAACCCCACTGCTTTGTTCCTGCCAGTGTGTTACCCATGGGGAAACTTCTGTCCGAATAATCTCAGATTCCCTAAAGAGCAAGTGCTGCCAGCTTTGCTTTCTAGCTGGAGTGACAGCAAGGAACACAGAGAGATTCTTCTCTTCATCGGAGCCTTTCTGTTCATGGATCCTCACATCAAATCAAGTGTCAAAATAACACCCCAGGTCTGCAAGCAGCAGCTTTTGGCCACTTAAGGGCCATCTCAGGAGCAGGTATTTAGTTGTAAAGGATAACCAGCAAGGGTTATTTAGTGAAGAAAACGCCATGGGAAGAAACTAAAGCAAAACTTGATAGAATCTGAGAGGCTGAAACTGCAACAGCCACCCCTCTGAGGGCTGCAGCTCTGCCCTGTGCCAGGCATCCCCACAGCAGAGCCATTGCAAGCACTGGGAATGCTTGGCCATAGACACACTCCTGGGACAGCCACCACCCGGGTGGAGAATGCAGCCTGCATTGCTACACACCAGCCCTGGGAGCAGCAGGAGCCAAGGAGAGGGGTGGCAGGATGTGGCAGTTGGGTTTGTAGCTATATGAGTTAATAGAACACTTCAAAACCCTTTGCTTTTTTCCTGGGTTTAATTTAATTCCAAGTCTGTTCAAGTATTAAGCACTATCAGTGCATGCAGAAAGGAGCCCCAGACACTCGCTGCTTGTGGAGGAGCTCTTGGCTGAAGTCTTCGCCTGCTTACATGATTAATCTGTCCCTGAAGTGCAGCTATTACACACTGGATAGTGTCTGGACAGTCGTGCGGCATTCTCCTTACAGCGTGCAAGTGGTGTGGAGGGCAAAGCTCCGAGCTGACCCTGCGAAGAGGTGGAAGTGACTTCGGTGCTGTGTGATGAGCTGCTCCTGGAAAACCAGCTTCAAGAGAGCCAGCAG
Source organism: Psilopsiagon aurifrons (assembly GCA_025447955.1). Lineage (NCBI taxonomy): Eukaryota > Metazoa > Chordata > Aves > Psittaciformes > Psittacidae > Psilopsiagon > Psilopsiagon aurifrons. Next base: position 13,386 of record JAOEHY010048214.1, on the reverse strand, counting down.
AGAGCTCTGGATGGAGGCACGCTGCATGTTGGAAATACTTAAACAGATTGTAATGAAGATCTGGCTTCATTGCTGGAGTCTCGTAGGGCTGATAACTGAATCATTCCTCTTGCGCTGCAGTCCCCAGTTGGAACGAATGCGTAAAGGCACAGCATTCTAGGACACCGGTGCTGTTGTCTTCGCGTGAATCCTGCCAACGGAACAATATTGCTTGCTGTTGCATGAACAGAACATGTCTCCTCTGATTGTTTTTCCCTGCTCTTTTGAGATAGATGCTATCTGAGGATCCCCACTGGTAGAAGGACTTCTCTGAGGTACAGTTACAGCTCTTTACACGTAACCTCTGGCACTGGTAATGGAGGGTAAAAACCCAAATCTAAGTGCTTTTTGGGTGAAGATTGCTCCTTTCCTGGAAGGCACTGGTGACACTGACAAGAGACTGCCCTCAGTGGCACGTGCTCTGGGGTGCTTCAACTGTCATCATCCCTTTTAATTTGAGGAGCTATGAAACAGTGATAACATTCCTGGCGTGGCTCCTGTGAGCAACCAGGGAGAAAGGTGCCTCTTAGGAGATTGCTGATGGCTTTTTGTGCTGCTAAGAAGGTGCTGCCTGGCTCAGCCACCTTCTCCATGTCAGACTGGTGATCACTGCTGGGGACAACCCCCCTGCTTGGGCCACCTCTGTCCTTGGAGGTATCATTCATTTGCCCAGCAATTGGTGACTTTTGGGAGCCAAGAATGAAATTGTTGAGGTGTTATAAACTTTATGTATTGCATTACCACAAGGTAAGTGATAGAAAAGGAGAGTTAATTCTGTGATAAAGAGGGAAAGTGCCACTGCGGAGCAATCATTTCAAAGGCAAAGAGAAATATTTATAGGCTCGGGACTGTGAAACTTGCTGCTGCACTCTGACATGAGATGCGCTGCTGATGCACAGAGCAGCACTTGAGGAGCAGGCTCTGGCAGACGCGTGGGCTGCAGCTCTGCTGAAGGCAAGTCTCAGCTCACACTGGGTTCAAAAACATCTGCTGATGTGGTCAGCTCAGGTAGTGCTGTAAAATCAGAACTGCAAAGTATGTTCAGCCCTTCAGAATTCCTTGTCTCTGTCGCTTGTGTCACCTGTGCAGTGATGAGGGCTTGCAGAGATGCTCCTGCCCCAAGACACTGAACACACCTCCAGCTCCAAGACAGTGGGTGCCCTGTATCACAGAATCCCGGACTGGTTTGGGTTGGAAGGGACCTTAAAGCTGATCCAGTTCCAACCCCTGCTATGGGCACGGACACCACAGAAGGTTGCTTCCAGCCCCATTCAACCTGGCCTTGAACACTGCCAGGGATGGGGCAGCCAGAGCTTCTGTGAGCTTCCCTGCAGCCCCTTCAGGCACTGGAGCTGCTCTGAGGTCTCCCCTTCAGGAGCCTTCTGTTCTCCAGGCTGCCCCAGCCCAGCTCTCAGCCTGGCTCCAGAGCAGAGCTGCTCCGGCCCTCGCAGCATCTCCGTGGTGTCCTCTGTACTCACTCCAACAGCTCCACGTCCCTCTTGTGCTGCTGCCCCAGGGCTGGGGCTATTGCTAGCAGGAACTAACCAGTTCCGATGGGAGCAGGAAGAATTTTCTATTACCTGCAGACAATAGAGTGAAAAAATGAATTCATTCCCATCCCAAAAGCAATCTCTGCAGGCGGGTTTTGAGACAAGTCTCCAACCATTTCCCTCTGAAAGCAGCCCACCAAGCAGGCTTTAAAGAATCCTTTATCTTTTTAGCAGCAACATAATAGTGGTGGAAATTTAAACTTTGCCATCAAATATTTATCCTATTACAGTTTCTTAAGTAATTTAAGCGGCTGCAATCAACACTGCGGTTTTATTTTTAATGAGCCTTGTGTAAAGCAGCCCCTTCGATCATTGTCAGGTGCGTGTGGAAGGGTTGCATTTACTCAAAGAATTTTTAATCTCCCTGAAGAAACTGTTGAATAATGTACAGCCCTTCACAAAATGTTACCTGTCACTGGTGGCAAAGCTGGCTGGGGCTTGGCAAGCCTGGCTTTGCCGGGAGTTAACAGAGGGAGGGGGTCTTTTGAGCCTTGGTTGGGAGTTTTGGGGGGAAGGCTGGCTGTGTTTTAATCTACTCAAAGGCAGGAGCACCCTGGGTCTGATTTTGGATGGGGTTCAGCCTCATGGCATGCCATGGGTGATGGCAGTGTCAGGATGGGTGGTTTTGCGGCACAACTGGGCAGGTGGAGGTGGGGAAAGGCTGTTTGTTGCCGAGGTCCCTCCGGGCTTGGCAGGGCAGCACGGGCTGTCCGAGCGGCGGGACCCGGTCCCGGGGCTGCGGGCAGGACGGCAGCGCCGGGGGAACACTGACCCCCAGCGCCCGGCAGCGGCAGGAGCCGAGCCGGGCCCGAGCCGCCGCGGGAGCATCGCGCTGCAGCGGAGCGATGGGGGAAGGCGGCGGCGGTGGAAGAGATTGTGTGACCGCAGCTAAAGCGGCTGTTAAGTGGGGTCCGGAAAAGCTCTCTGTAAGCTGCTGCTGTGCAGCGGCGAGGCTGAAGTGCCGCAGCCCGTGTAATCACATTCCCGGAGCAGAGGTAACGGTCCCATGGGATGCACTGTGCTGGCAGAGATTGACTTTCCTTTGGTGAAACACTTGAAAAATTGATGCTGCTCAATGCAGCTCAGGTCCTTGGAAGGGAAGGAAACCTTGGGCAAAGCGGCTGCCTGGTATAGAATCCCAGACTGGGCTGGGTTGGAGGGACTTTAAAGCTCATCCAGTCCCAACCCCTGCCACGGGCAGGAACACCTTCCACTGGAGCAGTTGCTCCAAGCCCCTGGGTCCAACCTGGCCTTGAGCACTGCCAGGGATGGGGCAGCCACAGCTTCTCTGGGCACCCTGTGCCAGCGCCTCAGCACCCTCACAGGGAAGAGCTTCTGCCCAAGAGCTCATCTCAGTCTCCTCCCTGGCAGGTTAAAGCCATTCCCCTTGTCCTGTCCCTACATTCCTTTGTAAAATGTCCCAGAGGTCATTAGGAAAACTGGGTTTGTGCAGCAGTAGAGGGGGTGATTGACACCAGCAGGGCCTGGCATTTCCAGCTGGACCTCCTGCAGGAGCTCTGCAGGAAAGCATCCCAACTCTCTGTATCCTCTGCTTCTCAAGGGCCCCTTAAGGATTTCCATTAATGACCTTCATAGTTTTTCCCCTTGTTGCTCTTTCCTGCAAGGCCTATGTACTCCGCTCAGTTGTGTTAATTGATTTCTTCAGATACTGGCTTTCCACGTTTGGTTCTTGAGAAGATATTAGGAAGAAATCCAAAATAAGACTCAAGAAGAGGTTTCTCACACGGCAAGAATAAAGTTTCATGATGTATCATAAATTCCCTGCTATTCCCATGTCCGGGCTCTCTAGCTCCTCAGCAATGAAAATGAAGGTCTCTTTGGTGCAGAGCTATTCAGGACAGCCGCATCAGAGGGTGGCAGAACCCCTCGAATGCTTGGGCTCCAGCTCGGCTATCAGTTCATCAGAAATTGAGCCAGGAGACTTTTGGGAGCCCAAAACAGGCCCTTTGCTGCCACTACCTGAGTTGGCACAACAACGTAATGACAGAACAACCACTACAAACTTGTGTTCTCAGATTATCCTGCCAGCACTGGCTCTGCCGAGGAGGGAGGATGCTGCAGCGTGGTCCAGGCAGGGAGCGAGGCTCCCTGTGCCAGCCAGTAGGAAGCGGATCCTCCTCCTGCTTTCTCCTAAGTGCTGCTAATGAAGCATTCAGCCCCTTCACTAAAAATAAGGCTCCCACAGCAGGAAAAGACCAACCGGCGTTCCCACTGGATGCCTGTTTACTTTGGTAGACCTCGCGTTCCCCACTTAACAGCCTCTCTGTTTACAGGCAGCGTGGAGTTTGGCTGCTGTCCCTGGCATGTCGCTGATAGTTATCCAAATGAACTGAGAGGATTGTAACAGACAGGGACACTGGTGCAAGTGACAGGCGCAGAGACAAGTGCTGCGAGAAGCTAATTTACACATCGAGTTTCACAGCCTGAACCTCCCTTCCTGCTCAATAAGCTCCTCAGCTGCCGCTTTGTACCCGCCAGCAGCTTTCATACAAATAAGGGAGCTCTCAAAATCTTCCTTTTCGCCTGCCTGCTTAGACAAGAGATTCTAATAAAAACCCCCTCTTAATATTGTTGAAAATAAGTCCTCTTTTATGTGGAAATGTGGGCTTAATGTAAATACTTTGTGCTGCTCTGATTCCCTTTAAGAGCTGCGTGGCTGGAAGCAGTCCCCGCGCAGCCTTTCAAGTTGCTCAGGAGACTCAGTCTGCTGCTGGGATGTGGGCTGATCTCAGGGGGGATCTGCGCCCTCGCAGCCCTCTTGGCACTGTGTGACTGTTGTTTGCTCCAGGAGGGATCAGCTGGATCTGGGGAAATGCAGCAGCATCTGCAGTTAGGGAACTGGCACCACTTTCCCACTAAATAATGTGGTTATAGGGGAGAATATGGTGAATGTAATAGAGGAGGTGTGCAAGGGAGCCCTGGCGTCTTGGCTTCCCCATGGAAGCATCCAAGGCCACCCTGCAGTCTCAAGTGCTCACGGTCCTTCATCTCCACCCCTATGTGCTGCCACACACTGTGTCCACACATACACGATGCTGCTTTAGGGCTCAGCCACCTCTGCCCTCATCACTTTTTAACAGAGCATAAAGAACAGGAAACGTACAGCATTGTGAAAAGTATTTATTAAGATCTTCACCATTTAATTTTCCGTGCTATTTTCAGCTCGAGGAGGAAATTAAACCAACCACCAAGCTTTCCAGCTGCACAAACGCTGTTCTTCATCCAGTTCTGGTCCTCTCCTGTTTACGAGACAGTAGAAGTTTTCAGTGCCCAATAAAAACAATCATCTGTATTCTGTGGCTGCAAGCAACAACACTGGCAGAGAGCAGAGCAAGTCGAGAAGCTTTCGGAGGAGAATACGAATTATCTCAGCCAGGGAACAAAGCACAGAAGGACCCGTGAGCACTAGGAGGAACTGCAGAGCAACCTATCAGGCGTAACTGGGAGACTTTCTGCTTTTGAGCAAAACCGTCTTACTTGAGTATTCCCACAGGTCCATTCTTGCCACTTAGCTCAGCCATTTAAAAGACTGCTCATGTTTTTTTAAGGCCAGGATGAACGGACAAGCATTTTATCAGCTAAGCTGGATTGAGGAGCACAGGTAATACCCTCAAACTGCTGAGGCTTGTGGCTCTGGAATGAGCAAGAACATTAAAGGCTGCTATAAAGAAACAACCTCCTGCACCCTCAGCTACATAGAATTACCAAAGTCCCCCCAGAGTCCTCAAAGCATTGAATTAAGAGAAGAGAGCTGCGGTATAACGTGATAGATGGAGCCCCCGGGGCCGCTGCATCCCTCCGCCGTCAGGGCACGTTTCTCACAATGGGCAATTCTGTGCTTCACCTGATAAAATAGGTGCACATAATGACACACTTAAATCCAGGTGCTGGGCTGCTTGAGAGTCATGGAATCAACAGGGTTGGAAAAGCCCTTTGTGCTCATCCAGTGCAGCCATTCCCCAGCACTGCCAAGGCCACCCCTGACCCATGGCACTGAGGCCTCCTCTCCACAGTGTGTGCACACTCGCAGGGACGGTGACTGCAGCCCTGCCCTGGGCAGTTCCAATGCTGAGCACCCTCTGGGCAAGGAATTGTTCCTCAGCTCCATCTCACCCTGCCCTGGTGCAGCTGAGGCCATTCCCCTTGTCCCATCCCTTGTTCCTTGGGAGCAGAGCTCAGCCCCCTCCTGGCTCCATCCTCCTCTCAGGCAGTTGTAGGCAGCGATCAGGTCCCCCCTGAGCCTTCTCTTCTCCATCTGAACCCCCAGGTCCCTCAGCCCTTCCCATCACACTGTGCTCCAGGCCCTGCACAGCTCCATTGCCCCTCTCTGGCCCCATCCAGCACCTCAGTGTCTCTCTTGCAGTGAGGGGCCAGCGCTGAACACAGGATTCGAGGTGCGGCCTCAGCAGTGCGCAGTGAGGGCACTGACAGGCCAGTTCTCAACATTGGAGGAGAAATAGTTGTTGCACGTTAAAGCTTTGTGTACGTAACGTGAGGAATCAGCAGGCAGCAGATCCTGGAAGTTCAGTAGCATTTGCAGGTTTTGCCTTGAGTGACAAGCGACAAGCGTGGGATAGATAGGGAATCACAGAATTCTCTGCTTACCTGCAAACAGTAAGCTGGGAACTGTCACAAAATGTGTTAGCTGCTGTTCTGCCCAATAACTCTATTACAGCAAAGAATCCTTTGCTGCTTTGCATTCTGGTAGCAGCCTGTGTGCGTATGCTGCTGGTGTATGTGCACTTAAGTGTTTCTGATGGACATAAGCTGACATCCGTATATGCTGAAGGAACGTTTGCAAGCACATGTCTCTCTGCAGTATACACGTTTGGTGTATTCTGTACACTGACACTGTGCTTAGGTAGTCTGCACAGGGTCAGATAAATGATCGCAGCATTTACTTCCATGTTTCAGTTTGAAAACCTCTTTTCAAATTGATTCCACTAGTTTCAATGTATATGGGATTCATTACATCAGGGTCAGTCAAGATGGAGAGGTGGGAAATTTGTGTGAGATATTTGATGTAGGACATGGACAGAATGCACAGCCTCTTGAGCTGTGGCCCTCTCTGCTGTGCTCTTGGTAGGCAGATGATCTGCAGCGATGACAAGGAGCGAGTGCTCTCCCATCATTAGGCCAGTGGCTTTCTGCCTACAGTGAAACTTCCCTCTGCTCTGGGGCAGAATAAGTGCCCTTGTTACCTGTGATCATGAGTGATAAAGAACATACTGATTCACAGCATCTTTCATTTAAAACCAACACCCACCCTGTTTCTTAATGGTTTGATTGAATGCTTCTCTCCAGTTTGGGGAGTGTGCATGTAGCACCTGAAGTCAGTTTCTCTGGTAAGTACAACTTTATTTCATACCTGAATAAACAACATCTACTATATTTCGTTGTTGCTTGCACACCTTTTCCTCTCGGTACTTCAGCAACAAACCCTTTCCTACTTCTGTGCACCCAGGACGTGTATTTTTTGTGTCTTTAATGTGTGCTATGCAGCAGCCATTACATTTGAGTACATGGTTTCTTACAGCTCTTAGTGAGATTGAGAATGGGGGAAAACCTTAAGGGATTGGAAAGTCCCATTTGTTTGAGTTCAGGATGTGTGAGAAAATGTTATATTGGGGTATGTGTCACTGTACCTGCAACAAAAGGTTTCAAAGTAATTTCTTTCTTCGTTTACTTCTTGCAGGGACTGAATGTATTTGGAGCTCAAATGTATGTGTTAAATCGCAGACTGCATGCTTGGGGGTGTCATTCTTATTGGGCCTTTCTGTCTTTTTTGTTTTGCTGCCCAAATGAGGTATCTGGAAAAAGGCAAGAGCTCCCTTTTCTTAAATGTCCCACAGGCCATTTCAGCTCTCAGAGCAACAGGTAACTCGCCAGACAGCCTTCTCTGGCTCCTGCACCCTGTCCTCTATATGGATCTTCAGCATTCAGATTCATTAAACATTTCCCTGGCTGGGCATTATGGAGTGGGTTTGATGAAACAGCTTTGTGTTACGCTTTACTCATAAAGCCATTGTTTGCTGTAACTCGGTCTAAGTAGGCCTAATTCATTTGCTGACACACTCCCATACGAGACTGGGGAGGGTGCGTGGGGAGAGCAGCTGCTGCTCGCTTCTGGGGCCGTTGCTTTCTACATTGCTTCAGCACATAATGATGCAAGCTCCTGTGCGGTGTCCAAGTAAGTAACACAGTTTGAAGGGCATAGGCTTTGTCTGGCTGGAGCAATCTGGGAACCGGGACACAGCTCCTGAGCATCAGGGTTCAAAGCTCATTGTTGAAATCATCTTCTTTTCCCGTTCTGTGTCAGCACCAGGGCTGTGATTCAGACAGCTTATCAGTGGTCATCTCTATTGCACGTGCTTTTTCCTTCCATCTGCTCTTCAGCAATTGCTGAGGGAAAGACTTTGTACTTAGAGGAGCTTACTATCTAGAGGAAACGTTATTTGAGGCGGCTTTTGTTGAAGGCTTCATCAGTGCAAAACCAAATACGTGGTCCTTGCGATTCTATGCATGGTTTTAGTAGCTGCTGAAGTAGGACTTGTTGGGAGTCTTGCAACAGCCACAGCCTCTTTCCCTTTCTGGTGCACTCTGGCTTGCAGATGTGTGTCACCTCCAGTCCCCATCCCGCTGGAGGCACTCCCAGAAGTGATCCAACCCAGCGCATGAGTGCTGTGGGCCTCTGGAGAGGTTTGTGCCCAATCCATATAATCTCACCGCAAGTCTACCAAACTGGATTGAAGCATCTTCTCTAAGCACATCCTTTTTGCTGTACCATCCTATAAGTTCCAGTAGTTCCCCTTTTCTTAAAGCAGTTTATTAATGCTTTAACTACAAGTGCTATGCTTCAGCCCTCTTCCCTTCCCTGAATTTAAGAGTGGGAAAATAGGAACCAAAGAAGATCGCCTTCTAGCAGGAAGGCAGTGCCATATCGTTCACCTAAAAGCTCTCCTAGCAGCACTTACTTGGTGGATTTCTGTTTCCAAGGGTCCTAATTTATCAAAAATTCTCCCCTGGTCAAACTGCATTTTAATTGCATTTGAGAATGTAGAGGGTTCATTACAACAAACATCAATGAAGAGGAAATCTTAGCCCCAGTGCATCTGATGGACGGTCATCTTGAAGCTGAAGTTGATAAATTCTGTGGAATGCAGGGTTTGTTTTAAGCCATCTCTTAGGAATGTACCCATTGCAAATGTCAAAGTCTGTAACGCTGTTGTAGGGAAACCCTGTACTAGTATGTGCCTGTGTTTTAAAGCAGTGATTATCACTGCACTTGCAACCTTTATCAAAAGCTGAAAATCTGTAAACCAATGTAAAGTGCACTTGAGCAAGGCAAGTGTGCGCGTTTCTGAATAGAATCTGTACTAGTGCAAATGTTGAGTGCTGTAGTCATTGACTTCTGTTGGCATGTGTGTTCCAGTTAAACAGATTTGATAGGTCTGCACCAGTACAGATACTGCATGCTGTAGGTTGAAGTTTGCAACAAAGCATGTCTTGCATTCTTCCAGCAGAAGTGCTTTGTTAGCGTAGCTCTTGCATGTCTCAGTGCTAAACTAAGGTATAGCATGTCTCAGTGAAAGAGCTACCAGCTTATCTAACATGCATGTTGTCAGTAAGAGATCTATAACAGGTTAATTTTACATTGCAGTACTGAAGTGCAACAGAAAACACTTGGAAGTTGCACTGTAAATCACGCTTTAATTGACAGTGTCTTGAACGTAGCCTACCTAAGCTTTAAAACTTGCCCAGTGCACAGGGGCACGCTACTTTTTTCTAGCACTGCAGGGATCTTGGCTCACCTCCTGCTTCCAAGTGGTGCAGTAACAGCAGTGTTAGTAGTGATTTCAAGGTAGAAGCTGTTTTCCTGCTGCAAGAAACCTAAATGTACTGAAGATGGTCAGTTGGTCATTTGTGAGCGTTTTCAGTTCACTGTTTGCTGTAATGAAAAGATGATCCGGACTTGCCCAGCAGCAGGTAGCACCCTGATACACATCACCCACTGGGAACAAGCAGGGGCTCTCTGCTGCCCCTGTGTGGTGCTGGAGCCCCAACTCCCCTGATGTCAGCAACATCTACGAGCTTGTGTAGAGCCAAAATATCTCCAGAGAAAGCTTCTCTGCCCAGCTGTAGCAGGCATCTAGGCTGAGCACAGGGCTACCCAAGGAGGAACCCAGAAGTGGTGGTGCTGCCAGCTGCCTTGCCTCTTCCTCAGCCTGGGGACCAGAGCGCTTCTTGGCATCTGGGAGATGCCTCTGCACTGAGGCACCCCTCTGCTGGACTCGATTTCAGAGGAGTATCAAGGCTCATTTTGGATGCAGGCCTTCCAGCTCTGAAAAGGGCATGTGCATTTGGAGTAGCAAAGCCCTCTGTCTTTCCATACATGGTATTCTCAAAGCGCTCAGTGGAATTCAGGTGATTAGCAGAGGTCTGACCTGCATATGGGTTAGTGCGATTTAGTCACCAGTTCCTGTTTCCCCAGCAGAGAACACCTATGAGTGCTAGAGCTTTGAGTCAACCGAAATGAAGAGTTAGAAGCAGCCAGCTCCCTTTTGACTGTGCTTCTGAGTAATAGTATGTGCAGCAAACCTAATAAAACAGTGAAATGGTTATTTCAGTATTTATAGAGATCAGTTGATAGCCTTCATCATATCCTTGTATTAGCAAGCTGGTGCAAGAGCCAAACGAGGATGTGAGTGGAAGCCTGCTACAGAAGCTATAAACTGACATTGCTGCTGCTTGGCTCTCCCAGCATCCTTTGCTATCTGTGTTTACCTAGGCTTTGTTAAGTTCATTCACTCTTAGTTGGGTTCTGTTACACAGAGTTGCAGCTCTGGCGCAGTTCTTTGTACCATACCTTTGTTATTTGTCCTTTCAGGTTTTGCTACATCAGTTGGGCATGTATGTGCTTTGTTAAATCACCTCCATTTAGGTCCTTCTGGGGGGTCTGTCCCTCGCAGTAGCAGGGAGAAGACATGTGGAGGCATGCAACAGAGACCTCCCTGCTGGGGGAAGCAGAGCCCAGCTGCTCCAGGCTCAGTCCAAATCCAAAGTCCCTGTGGATTTGCTCTGGCTCCTTTGCAGGGAGCCTTCACTGACACTCAGAGGGTTGCTGCTGCTCCGGCTCTGATGCAGCGTTCTGCTTTACTTGATGCAATTGAAGTGATTCTCTTCATCCTTTTAGTTACTTCAGCTTTCAGTGATGGTTTAGTTCTTATGCTGACAAGTGCTAGAAGAGGTCATGTATTGCATGCATTTTGAAGAGTTTAGAACTAAAGCATTAGGCCACATTTAGGGAGAGTGACTTCCATGTTGTAGGCTCATCTCCCTCATCACACAGTGTCCTTCACTGCTTGCTGGGGGAAGCTGGGGATCTACAGCTAACAATGTGCTAGAAAACACAGGCTCTGGCCAGTAGCAGCAGCTGGAGGAAGTGTGAAGTAAATTACCTTCACGCCCATACCGGTTCTTCTGCTCACACATAAACACTTTCTTATGTGATGTTGTGTGTCAGTATCAGTCTTCCCATATGACTGACTGATTGCCCCGTGTGGGGCACAACATCGAGTTGGCACCGCTTCCGAGATGGGTGGAGACGAGCTCAGTGCTGAGAAGCCCCTTTGCCATAACAGCTGGAACAGCAGCAGAATCGGTTCAGGAGCCCCCACATGGCTAGACAGGCTAATTCCAGAGCTGAGTCTGACCAGTGCCAGGGAAAAGCAGTGGCTGGAAACAGATAATTCCAAACGCCTTTGTGCCAGGTTTCTAGCGGCCCACTCTTGCGCTTCCAACTGTTTATGGTCTCAGGAACATCTCCCCCTCCTGTCATTCCTCTGGGAGCTGGCTCTTTTGCACGGGAGTTGAGAGTGAGGAATCATTTTGGTTTTTCTGTTTGGAAAGAGGTTTGCAATGGAAGTGTTACATAGCTCCTCTTTGTTTTTTCAGAGTGAAAGAATTGAAAAAGGCCAAGGAACTTGAAGATACGCAGCAGCATCCCGTAGCAATGTGACATTGCTTTTCAGACTGTTTTCATTTTCTGTTTTTAGCAGAGACATGCAACAACAACAACAACAAAATACCCACTGCAGTTCTGGAAATACCAGCTGCAGGATTTTAACAGTAATGTTTTGGTCATTGCATTTGCACTTTCATGGACAACTTTTAATTTGTTCAGCAAGACATCTTGGAACTCAATCTTCTGTTGGATCATGGGGAAAAACAAAAGACACCAGGAGGAAATTGTGAGTTGCTTCATTCTCCAAGAAGGAAGAAGCGATTAATTATCCTTTTCATATAGGGCTGTATTAAACAACATGTGGAACTGTACAAATATTATACCAAAAATATTGTTAAGAAAAGGTGGGAATGCACAAGCAACACGAGAATGCTGTTCCTGCACCTGTCGGTCATCTCCAAGCAACTGAAGCTTTGAGAGTCTCAGTGGAGGGGCTTTAGATCAGTACATCTTTATGGGGTCCATGCATCCTCATTTCCTTCGCACCTCTGTCCTTTGTGTTTATTTAAATCTCTACAGCACACTTAATGCAACTTTTTTAATCTGCAGGTTTTTAATACATCCCGTGGGAACTTAGAGGAGGGGTTGGTGTGCGAGACAAACGGGTAACGCGAGGAACGGAGAGAGCAGCTTAAGCAAGTTTAAACGCTTCTTGTTTTGTTCTTGTTTTACCAGAACCTGCAAACATATCAGTTGTCATGTCCTTCCTCTCATGTTCAGCACTTTATTTTCTAGCCTTACTTTCATGGACTGTTGTTTTAATTCAGTTCTTCAGATGGGTTGTGAAACACGTAGCTTTTTATCTTGAGTACTCGTCACACCTCTTGTCGTTTTGCAGTCACACACATACGTTGCCTGGACATTTTATACCACCTAAAGATCAGAGTGGTGCTGCATTCTGGCCAGTAACTTTCTTATTTTGGCTACTTCATCAAAATCTGGGCAGTTTCTGTATATATAGAAGGTAGAAATGGAAAATGAGAAAAAAAAACTATTTGAAAGGGAATATATTGATTAATTACTAAATATTTTATTCACAAAGGGTCAATAACTTGGCAAGATAAAATTATTATTTGTATAGTTTTGTCTGAATGAACGAGAAGAGTGTGGATGTATTGTTTGTATATACTGTATATAATAAAACAAAGAGATACGTGCATGAACTCAAGACAAAGAAATGAACAAAGCAAAGCATTAGTGGCTATGGTCTGTACAATGAAACAAAAAAAAACTTTATTTCACTATAAAAATCTTTATTTTAAATGTTCTTTAGAAGAACATTTTTGCTAAAGCATGACTTAAATGGCAAAAAAAAAAAAAAAAGAGCTGCTGTATTTAGACTTAGGAAAAAAAAAAAAAAAGGCAGAGCAACATTAATTAAAAAAAAAAAGGAAAAAAAGAGAAAAAAAAAAAAGGATCTGTTTACATTTGATTTTGGCTACCAGGACCTTGGGTTGGTTGGTTTCAGTTCGTTCTTCCTGCCTCCTTCTTCCCCCCCGCCCCCCTTTTCTTTCTGGGTATCTTTTATTTTGCCAATGGTGCCAAGTAATGTGAATGCTGATATCGCTTAAGAAAATTGAGTTACTTTTGCAAAGCAGATAATCATAAGAGTACAAAGAAACCTGTATCTAGCTTAACACCATACACTCACTCCAATAAAGAACACTTAGAATGAAAATAAAACCTTAAAAAAAAAAAAAAGACAAAAAAAAAAAGACAAAAAAAAAAAAAAAAGAAAGAAATATAGAAGTG
>JAOEHY010048210.1:0-13516 GCA_025447955.1 Psilopsiagon aurifrons | reverse complement strand
GGCCAGGTTGGACATAGCCTTGGGTGATATGGTTTAGTGTGAGGTGTCCCTGCCCATGGCAGGGGGTTTGGAACTAGGTGATCTTAAGGTCCTTTCCAACCCTAACTATTCTGTAATTCTGTGATTCTATGACAGGCTTGTAGCTGATTGTATTGCAGCTCACTGGGTACTTGGTTGCTGTTTTCTTGGTCTGTTTTAGGTTATTTTGAACAGCTATGTTTTTTCTGTTGCTATGTGATGGGGAGCTCTGAGCACTTAGAGCTTATCGCTGCAGCTCAGCTGGATACTGAAAATTAAACTTTGTGGATTTGTCTTCTACTCTGCTGGGAGTATTGTTGAAAGGGTGTGTTTTGGGTTTCTTTTTTCACTTTAGTTTTTCCTTTCTTGTTATTGGCATGGTTTTTAAATTGCTGTGTGCCCTCTGTTTTCTCCTCTGGAAGAGATGCTGGGCTGTATTTTACTCCTTTATTGATTATTCCATAAAGCCTTTCCCATGGGTATACTGACTTAAATCCAGACACTCAGGGGTCATAGATAATGTGGTTTTTTGCTCTAGTTTACTGATGTTAAGAATTTGTAACATAGATTGTAGGTACTAATGCAAAGAAATTAAGGCTTGTTAGAGGTTCTGACAGTAAGGCATAAGTTGGGTAAAAGCTGATCTTTGTCTTGGATCAGGTTATTCACTCACAGGAGAATTAATTCTGCTAGTATTACCTTGTGTGTTTTACAGTTGATTTCAGAAAGGAAGGGACGCAAGTCTGTGTGGTCCTGAAGCACAGTGGATGACATGTTCAAATGCATGTTTTTATGAGTAGTATTTCAGTGGATAACATTATGAGCACAGTGTGCATTAACGCATCAATGTAGTTGGTCCTGTGTTCATCTGATTTTGTACCACATACTCCTGTGGCCAGATTTGGTCTGCTGTTCAGTTCAGTTTTGCCAGGGATATGATTTCTCATAGTTATAGATCCAAACTAAATGCCTTTTGGTTCAAAAGGTTGCTGTTCCTCTCAGTTTTTTAGCCTATGGCTGTGCTGGTGGTGGAGTGCACACTGAAGGCGGTGCACACTGAGCTAGGTTTGCAGACAGTCCAAGAGAAAACATGATGAGTGTTTCTCTGGATCAGCAGTCTGATGTGACTGACCTAATATTTGCTAGACCTGATGCATGGAAGATGGCTGTACATACATGGGAGGACACCACAGAGGAGCGGTGAACAGTGAGACTGGATTAAGTATAGCATGAAACTTTGTTCTCTGTTTGCTATCAAACAAAAGCTGCAAATAATTAGGTCTCAGTGTAATAATTACTGTCTTTATTAGCATTCTGTAAACATGCAGATAAACTATTTTTGTGCATCCACGTGTCTGTTTCTGCAGTTTTGAATTACTGATGTAAAACCTGAACTGACACTAATAGTGGATATCCATATGCACAGCTGTGTATATAGGTGGCATACATCTACATGTATTTCCAATGGCTCAGATCAGAATAGGGTTTCAAGACCGATACTTGAAAAAATTGCATAGCTGTGAAATTCATCCAGTGCAGAGAGCTCAGATAAATATTACATTTTTTAAAAAATAATTATATCCTGCTGAATAAATAAGACTGAAATGGATCTTATGGCCTTTTGCACTCCATGAACAGAGGCTAATATAGTTCTGTCAGTGTTATTTTGCATACCCCTATTATTATTGTAGACATGTGCGTATTTCTACAGTCATTTGTGTCATAATAATGAAGCATAAATATTGAAAGATTGTTTTTCAACAACTTCCTTTTTATACTAAGAATTTTTAATGTGCATGTTTCTTTCTTCAGTTTGCCTAAAGAGCAAGATAAAGAATAGTAGACATTTGAAAGGAGATGATCCTGAGCCACTTCTAAATGGCTCTGAATTACATATTAATTAGTCCTGCATAGTTATAGGTCTTCAGTTGGTGTATTAGCAGAATAGGGAAAGTGTGATACATAATTTTCCACCTCTAGTTTTACAACATGTGGCTAAAGTATGTACATATGTTCTCCCTTTTTGTGTTATTTTTAAAAATCTTTGTGGGTTGGTTTCAGAGTGCATGTTGCGCAGCATGTGGTAACATCTGAACTGAATGATTCCTTGCAGAAGTGCTTATCAGGATTGGTGTTAAACTAAGGGGAGCTGTGAGGTGGACAGGCTGCTAAAAGTTAGATAAATCATCCTTCTTCTGTCCCGTTATAGATTCTATTTGATAACTAAAATTTCTGACTTGATCCTACTTGAGCTTTTTTGCAAGACTGGTGTACTTTTCTATGTTAAGATACTTAAGTGTCTGAACAGTCTTGAACACAAGTTCAGGTTTTTATATCTACCCTATAAACCTGCACAATACTTTCTATTAACCATATGACAAGTTTCTTAAGAATTGTGTTAGTCAAAGTTTGAATTGCATTTTTCCATTTTTCTGTTCCATGCTGCTTTGTATGCCACAATGACTGCACACAGATAAGAGCACTAGGAGGCTTAAGGGTAGTTGTTTTTTGAACATAGTTACTCAGCCTGGCTATCGAGCACACCCTCATGGACCCGAAATTATTATCTACCAAAAAATAATTACTCTTACAATAAGCATGGTGTCCAAATTGCCTTTTGGCATTGCAGCTCTTTAGACCTGACTGCAGGCAAAAAAAATGTTCTTAGTGGAAAATGGATTTTGTTATGACCTAGAAGTGAAGATTCCCTGATGCCAGCCATGTATACCTGCATCAGCCTTCAGCCAGTTTTCATGAAGTCTTTGTAATTACTTGGGGAAAGTTAGTGGATTTTGGCAAGATGCAGAACTCGTGGACAATTGCCTGAAACAACAGAATGCATGGTTGGCAGGTGAATGGAATTTAGCATCATTATTTGCAGTTGTAGGTGGAGCCTTTATTCTCTAGTGTGTGGGGTTTGCCTGTCCTCCTTGGAACTGCTTCATAGTAATAGCTCCAACCTGTTGATATAAAATGTAGTATTCAGTTTAATCTTTGCAGTTTTACACATTTTGCAAAAAATGGTACATTAACTCTGCATGCATTAAGTAATAGATACACCTGAATGCAATACATTTGATAAAATCTTCGTATTAAAAAGGAGAAAGCTACCCTTTAAAAACTGCAATTTTTAGTAGAAAATATATCTTAGCTCAAAAACCAAAAGTTTTTTTTTAAAAAAAAGGCTTTATCATAGCCATTTGGATACAGCATACTCTGTCCTGTCAACTGTTCGAGCCAGTAAGTGCTGTCCTAGAGCATCTCAAATTTATGCAACTTTGGAAGTGAAGAAAAATTATCTAGTTGCCCAGCTTTAGCTGAGCTAGTATTTGAACTAAACAACATGAATAAATTAAAATGAAGGATTTTTATATCAACTGATGAAATTGCAAAGACACAGTTGACATATAGCAACATATGGGTGCTGCAGTAAATTTTGATCCCAGATGCTTAACTATAGTTTTCAGGAGCTAAAATTTCAAATGCAAACACAGGTATTATAGTATAGCTTCACTGAGAGCTATTTTCTAAGAAATTCAAGGAGTTGAGTTTACTTTTGCTGGAGAAAGACTTTCCGGAAAGCTGCCTGGTCTAGCTGCTGCTCTAGTCTGTACCACAAGTTTCAGTATTATAGAATTTACCTAGTTTTTCAGTTTCTTGCACTTATGGAGAGTGATCAACAAGAAGGTTTATAATCTGCACTGCCCTTGATGTGGCATCGTGGAATACGCCCATATGCCCGTTCCTGTTCAGATTGAAGTTTCAGAGAGTTAGATATATTTGTTGTATGAGATTTGCTTGTTGACTGTAACTAGATACAACAGCCTACTACAAGTATGTTGTAATAATTACTTTCTTGATCCAGTGACAGAACATAGAGCCCAGGGTTTCCTTTAATGTTTTAATGTCTGCCAATACATTTATTGGAAGCTTAAATAACTACATGAAATCAAAAATAAAATATGGGACTACTTGATGTTTTAGTGATTTAAATAAGGATACACTTAAGCCTTAGTTGACAGTAACATTCTTTCTTAATGTGTGTTGTAACATGTTTCAGAGTAAATATAAAATTTGCTGATAAGTACGTACAGTTTTGAGTTTGGTTGAAGTATCTATTTGGGGATTCCCAGTAAGAACATGTGAGCCCTTTTTTTAACTTACAACTTACTTCTCATCTCATCATCTCACGAGGGGCTCTTCTTTGGCTCTCATACTGCCATTCTGTGGTTGTATGTAATGACCACCTGATTAAAATGAGCAATTGCATTTCTTCTTTTAAAGGTAGGGCACTGAGTTGCCATTTGCTACAAAGACTGCTTCAGGTACAAAGAACTTTTTTTCTGTCAAGGACAGACAATCTAAAACTAGACAATAGAAATAATCTTTCGGCCACTTCCCGTGCTGAAGGAAAAGCAGTTTAGGATTTTTTCTCTCCTTTTTGCATTTCTTGCTGGAAAGAAAGTCCAGGCAGAGTTGAAGAATTCCCTGGAATTTCTGTACACAATTACTCACGTTTGCTGGCACTTTTCTCCATATATCACACACCTGAAGTAAATAAATATTAACTTAATCAAAGCTCCCATGGTGGAAGTAGAAACCCAAAACAACTATTCTGTTTAACTGCACAAACTGATTGTTTTAGAGTTAAACCAAAGTTTACATCTCTTTTGGAAAAAGCCTATTTATTAGAACAGGAGAAACTGTAAAGCCTGCTTTTCAATTCTGTTGAATTGAGTTAATGTTTTTCCTCAAAAAGCTTCATGTGGTGAGATACTTGTATGTACATAAGTGTGGCAAAATGCTACACCATTTCATTTGCAGTGTTACGAGACTTGGACCATGAATATGGAAATACACAAACATATGCACACAAATATCGAAACAGGCTGATCGCACAGTAAGAATATTAGGATGCATGCCATGCGTTCTTTGATAACTGCTGGCACACAGCTTCAGCACATGAATTTGAGTTCCTAAAACCACCTGGTAGGTTGAGTTGAAAACCTTTTGAAAAATACATCCGAAAGTTGCTATGGCACTGCAGGGATACTTATGCATAGAATAAAAAAACTAGTGTAGTGTTCTGTTCAGCAATTCTTCACCCACAAACTTTTCTGAATTCTAAAAGTATTTCAACACTTTTGCGTTAAACTACTACTTAGTATTAGTGCTTATCATTTTGCTCTAACTCTTTTAAAGTGAAATCAATGCTAATAACTTAGTATTAGATTTCTTTCCTTTTTCTTTTGCATCTTTAAAAATAACTTGTAAAAAGTTTTGGATAAATGCATTGTTTCCTTTCCTGAAAGGCACTGTGGGTACCTCTGAAAGGTAATAATCTTTTGTATTCTTTGAATAGCATTCTAATGGTATTATAGGGAAAAGGAAAATACAAGTGTGTATATGAAAACCAAGGAGAAGGGAGTTCTTACCAGTTCCATATGGGAAAACAAACTGAAGACTGCAAGGGACCAAATTACATGGCTATATGTGTCACTGACTACACATAGGCTGCAAATTCCAGTTTGAGATGAGCATGAGGAAGACCTGTGAAATTTGGCTGTGGCATATCCAGTGGCCCATATTATCTGTGTTGAAATCATAAAAAAGACATCAATAGTTATTCTGCTTCATTTATAGCTGCAGGAAATGTTGATGATATTGAGATTTTACTTTTATTTTTCCCCCATGCTTTTCTGCTTCTACTGTCACACAGCTAATTTTGTGGAGGTACTTTTGGCTCCAAATTGAAAATTCCAATATAAATAAAAATATTAATATTAATATGTTCTAATTCCGTGTCTTTTTAAAAATTATTTTGCAGACATAATTAGCATGATAATCGTGTAACAAAGGCAGATATTTTCTGTATTACGTTATGAAATTATATTCCAAGCTGTCATTTATGTCAAAGTTTCAGTCCTTTTTTAAAGTAGATCGGTATTACATACTGACTCATCCATAAAGCATCATAATCCTTGATGCATGAAATGACTCAAGTGAACAATAGGAACACCGTGATATGGACATGTAGCAGACAGGAAAAGAGGGAAGAGCTGAGACCACCAAGTAAAGTCACACTATCCTCATTGCTCCAAAATTAATAAACATAATGAATAATATGCTTTGGCATAATGCTTATGTTTTCTGTGAAGAAATCAATTGCATTTTTTTGTTATGTCCACTCCTGGTTATTTATACAAAGCAATTTTACTGGACATTTTAGTCAAGGAGCACAAAATCTCAGAAAGAGCTAGAAGAGTGTTCTGAAGTACCAAAAGCATGTTTTCAAAGGGGATGTCAGAAAATTTTATTAAAAGAAGAGCTTTGTTCATGTAAAGACTTCATCAAAAGCTATTTTTTCCTTAGTTTCAAATTTCTATTTATTGTTTGCTGTTAAAAAAAGTACCTTTCTTTCTACAGGTTATCTATCTTCAGATTTTAATTATAGGATTTTCTTTTTAATTTTTCATAATGCTAATGTTCAATTAACCTTTAAAATGTTTGCTGAGTGTGCAGTTTGAACGTGTGAAGTATTGTCATAAAGCCTGCTTTTTACATCTTGTTTAATTTGCTTTTTTATGTTTTTTTTCAACACAGTATTTAAAAATGTTGAAATCAGAAATAGTGTATTTCCAGAAGAGTTTCTTTTATGTCCAGCTCAAAGTAATATCACTGCCTGCATTACACAGAGTTTACAGAAGTCTCTTGTAGATCCTTGTTTTCTTTGTCAACTGATTTGATGAGTCCATCAGACAGGATGTTTTGACAAGAACATTTTTCCAGAGAAGTCTGTTGATAGGGGCATCCATCATGTTTGGATTCTCTTATATATAGTTTCTCTGTATGTTAGATTGATTTTAAAGTCCACAATCAGGTGAAATTGTGGTCATTGTTAAACAGCAGAGAATCTAGAATTTAAAGTGTTTTCTAATTAAGTAGCCAATATCCCATGATTATTTTGTTATTTAGAGCAACTATACACTTGCATGGTTTAGCTGTCATTTAAAATGATGCCAGATACAATTGAATGATGATCTGAAATGCTTGAGAGATGTTTTCAAGCCATTGTTTGAGTGGTTCTCAGACCAAGTTTTGAATGTGGAATCTATTGTAAATAGTAAAAAGCATTTGTCTGGAGTCCGGTGAGCTAATAATTGTTAATAGGCATACAAATGTGAAGACTATCGGGCAATAATTAGTGCCCTGGCAGCTGTCATATGTAAGTATCATCAGTTGTAAAGGACATTTCCATATTCTTACAATAAGGACAGCAGCCTTTTTAGAGTTTCTGGAATCTCTCCTCTTCTATCTTGTAAGAAAATTCAAGAGAATAAGTATTAAAGAGAACTTCTGGTTTTGTGTGCTGATGTTTTTTAGTTGGAGCACTTCCTTTATCAAGACAGGCTGAGAGAGTTGGGGTTGTTCAGCCTGGAGCAGAGAAGGCTCTGTGGAGATGTTAGAGCAGCCCCCAGTGCCTAAAGAGGGCCTACATGAAATCTGGAGAGGGACTACTTACAAAAGCATGTAGGGATAGGACAAAGGTGATTAGCTTTAAGCTGAAAGAGGGTAGATTTAGAAGAGATATTAGGAAGAAGCTCTTCACTGTGAGTTTGGTGAGATATTGGAGCAAGTTGCCCAGAGAAGTTGTGGATGCCCCATTCCTGGAAGTATTCAAGGTCAAGTGAAATGGAGCTTTGAGCAGCATGGTCTCATGGAAGGCATTCCTGCTCATCATGGCAGTGCCTTGAAAGTAGATAAGCTGTAAGGTCTGTTCCAACCCTAAACATTGTAAGATTCTATGATATGAAGAGAACTATTTCTATCAGAATGAGTGTAATTGACCTGAGGTTACTACTCCACTTTCCATTTGATCAGATATTAATATTTACATGTGTAAGCTAAGCCATCACCTGTTATGAGTTATCATCATAACCTGCTGTTAGCAAAATATTTCACACAAGTTTGTGTGTATTATTTCTGCTTCCTTCCTATTTCTGGCATCAGGAAGGCACTTTAGAACCGTGATTATGATGTTTGTATAATATTTACATGGCCTCTGTTCATCTACATGAAGCACTCCAGCCTTGCATTCTCAGTCCCACCTGATGCAGTCTCTTACAGCTGAGAGCAGATCATAGTGCCTTGGAACATAAAAGAAATTGTACAACATTTAAGTTTAGGAGCTAACCTTGTCATCTAGCTCAGGTTCATCTACCGCTCATCATCTTGTATGCTCTGTCACACCAGTCCTCCTGTGAGAGCATCCTGCAAAGGGGCTGAAGTCAGCATTGTTTCTCCTTTGAAAGGTAAGCAAGACAAATGTCTTCACAGAGACCAGATTTTCATGGAATATGATCATTAATGGTTGCTCCCATTTGGCTATCTTATTTTCTTGATATAGTTTTTATCCGAACAGCTGTATAAGTGAGCTATTCTGCAGATTTCTGGAGTAAAATGAGACAGTCATGTCCAAAGGTGCTGCTCTGATATCTTCTATATGGTGATCTTACCAGCAAACGCATTACCATTCATACTGTAACAGCTAGTAATAAGTTTTAAGATGCGTCATCTTCTGTGACTTTGTTTAAACAATCACATATATTTGCTATTTATAAATGCTCAAATTACTTCAAGGTGCTGCAAGTAAATAATGACTTTTTAAATTATAAGAAGCTAATTAAGTCAAACGTATTCTAAAAACCTCCACAGGACTGATAAACAAGATGTTATTTCTAGACAGGTAACAAAAAGAGTCTTCACTTAAACATTTCAGTGCATGCTTTCAAATTGAAATTAAATGAAACCTATTTTTAAGGCCTTAAAATTAAATATAATAATCTAAGGATTGTTTTCTGTGAATAGAACTCAAAGCTTTAATCATTCTTTCAAAGGAAACAAGAATGCATTCTCTCATAAATAGTCTGTATTATTGTTCTGTCCTATTTCAACATACACAGCCAGAGAGGGTGTGCATGATCAGGGTTTCATAAAAAGGAAAAGCTTAAATTTTCTTCATTCTCTCTCTTTAATGCTCTTCGGGATTGAATCCATTAGGATCCAGACAAAGCACATCTGTGTTGTTGTCCCTATTGACTGTCAGCATACAGTACATTCAAATATTGCAGCCAGAAGGCATTTTACAAAAACAGCTTTCAAGATGTGCTCTTGAAATGTGTTTGTGTACTCATTATGCAGTGCTATCTTTTGTCAGTGGGGAGTTCTGTAAATAAAGCATCAAGGTCTAATACTGCAGTAGCTGATAGCAATAAAACGAGCTAGAACTGAATAATCCAATTTACGCAACGTCCTTGTCTACAACTGTGACCAGTGTATAGGAAAAAAGTGAAAAGACATTTATTTTGTTAGTTTTTCAAAACTTTGGAGTATCTAAGGTGGCTTTGCAGGAGGAAAAGCAGTAAGTATTTATCAACATAACAGGATTGACAACAATCTGCTACTTTACCTCATGTTTGACCAGTTTTAGTAAAACATCTTTTGCATCAATATGCATAGATGGGAAGAGTACAGCTGCCTGGAATTTATAGTCCTTTCTGTTCCCAACTCAAAAGAATTGTTAGTCCTGGAGTCCCATTGTGAGATTGGTAAAAAGGAGTTCTGTAATACAGATTCTATAGGTTTCCTATTTCTATAGGAAAACAAAATGGGTGCTTGAATATTTTGGGGACATACACAGAACTATGGGTAAACTCTTGGAGTTTAAACAGTATATTAGACCATCTTTTCTTTTAAAATATATTCTTGTATCAAAGCCGGTACTTGCAAATTAGGAGATTAACTTTGAAGTATCAAATTCTACTCAAAATATAAAGGAATAAAACTTAGCACTGGTGCACATATTTTCTCTCAGTGCTGCTTTAAAAATGAAAGTTAAATGCTCTCTATTACATCTCAGTATTATTAGATGATATTGTAAGAAAAAAGCCCTGTTAAATATTTTTCCTACATATTTGTAAAACAGTACTATGCAATAAACATAGAACATGAAATAATGCTAAGGTTTCAGAATATCAAAATGCTTCAGAAGAAAAAAACAACAGGTGCAGCACTGCACTTTGGCTTTTCAGAGAAATGTTTGCTTAAAGGTACTTACCTCTTCAATAACTAATTTCAGAAGGAAACATTTTGATGAGATGAGCTTCTTTTGTACAAGGAACATTCATTAGCGACCTTACAAAGGTGGACCGCTTCTGCTGCATTCACATGAATGCATCTAGCAGTATGGGAATATCCCCTTGACTTTTCAGTACTGCTGCCCTATTTTTATACTCAGTAAATGTGCTTTTGCTGAACCTAACAATAATATCTAATGGAGACTGCCTTACAACTGTGCATTCAACTTCACTTTTTCAAACCTTTGTTGGTGGGACGCTGGTTTCTGGATTCTATTCTGTTACCATGATGAACTAATTGACCTAGCATGACTCCCTGTGGAATTGCAGCTTCTGCTTAGATCATCAGGAGTACAATTTGTTGTTTCATTTCCTTTTTGAGTCCCATCAGGGAAATTGGATTGTGGAAAGACTACCTACTGGGAGCATTCAGCCCTCATGACTGAATAAGTAACTTTATTTTTTTGGTACTGTCTTAATTAACAACAAAAAAGAGACTTTGTTATGAGGGAGTCTGCTGTGATTCTGATATGGATGACTAACCCCCGCTACAGGAGCACTTGATCCACATGGCCTCCTGGAGGCTGGGGGCCCTGCGCAGGTGCAAAGTTAACACAAAGCTTCAACAAGCTCTAAGTGCTGTATTCAGGATGGCTTGTCAAGTGTTACTAGACCATCACCAAGACTGAAGTCCTGCAGGTATTAACTGTTTGGGAAGAACACGCCTGGGTGAGAGGTCTGGCTTGTCTAGACTTTTAATTAGTAACATTAATTAACGTTAATTGCATTAGTTTTCTGTGCTCTGACATCATAAAACAGGGATGTGATCTTATTATTAAAAAGGTTGCCTGTTTTTTATTAACAGAACACACACATTTGCACATCTCATATTTTTCCCGGCCCTGAGCTATATTGTTAATATATTAAAAAATTTAAACAAATCTGTTTAAATTTTCATCTTCTCACTACTAGACTTACTTTTCCCCAGTCACTTTTTCAAGCTCACTTTTATGTACAGGTGAAAATGAGTGATTTTGTAGCTGTTTGCTAAAAGGAAAAATTCCTAGTTTTTTCTAAGGAAACAGGTGCATAAATTCTCCTTTTTGAAAGTTTCATGATGAGAAGTCTTTTCAGGGTACCAAGTTCCAAAGAAAAAAGCATAGGAAAAATAATCCTACAGAAAACTAACCTGGTGTGAAGGCAGTTTCCTTAACATAACTGTTCTCTGTATTCTCAGTTGTGAAATTTAGCATTTTGAAGTAATAACCTTGAAATAGTGATAGCTGTGGATTTACTGTAGGAAGCTGAAGGCCAAGGGCAGATGGCTTTAAAGAGATTGTGTCCATAATATACATAATATATAAATATATATTCATCATAAAATGAAATTCACAGGGATGAATCAATTTTATGTTTTGTTTGACAGAAGTTCTTACTACATGTGACAGAAGTTCTTACTACTAAGCTTATGAAGTAACAATAATCTATGGTGTGGTACGATTTTGACTTCTGTGCTGATTTTTTAGAGGATGGGACTGAGACTACTGTGAATAGCAACGTATTCCCTGCAGTTTCTTCAGGGGAGGCTTTGCTGTCATGGAAGTCAGCAGGTTCTACCTCCATCAGTAGAAAGACATTAGCAGTCATCTTAATTTTGTTTGCTCCTGTGCCTGAACTTGTTCTGTGCTAATATGATTCTGAGTTCTGAAGTGAAATAATGTTTTTTTTTCTCAGAAAATTATAAAACACAGGCAGCATCTCCAAATTCTCCTTTCTTTTCCCACTTATTCTCACTATGCTTTTTTGGAATCCCTCTCAATTATTTCTGAATGTCAGATGTGAACATGCACAGAAAATGCTGAAGTGTCTCCAGAAGGCACTTAACTGACTTGCCCGTTGCCATAAAGCAGATATGCAGTGTGCCAGCTGCTGTGCTGGGGGAAGGAGCATGATGGTGGGGCTATGAGGTGGGAAATGGGGCAGTGCAGCAGCATGGCTTTAGATGAGCAAAAGGGAAGGAAGGGGTATAATGGTGAGCAGGGCCAGCCTCATCTTTGTCTCTGAAAGGCTTTAATTTTTTGAACATTCCTGGAGAGGACAGAATACAACTTTCTTCAAAATTGAACAATAACGATACAGGTTAGGTTCTGGAACACAGCATTATTTTGACGTGCTTATTGTTCATGGCTCAAAATTAAATGTGCTTACTTGGATGTTATAGCTTAAGGAATGCCATTCCTAGGTATTTGTAGAGAGCCACTCTATGGCTTTCATGTTGTCTTTCCCTTGTATTCCTGTTTCATCCATAAAATATACAGATACTTCAAAGTAGGAGTATATAAAAAAAAATTCTCTTTGAAAAGGCTGGAAAAAGGCACTACTGCCTGTAGCACGGAAGTTGGGATTAGAATTTTGTTGAGTGTCATTTAGTGATGGCTGTGGTGTGTGGTGTGTGGTGTATGGTGTTTGGTTTTCTTTATTATTCCAAATGGATGGTGTGTCTGTGCTGCTGAGTTTCAATGCCTATCAAAGGACTCTCTAACAATGTAGTGGAGAGTTTTTTGTTAGTGTTATGCCTGGTTTTCTGTATTTGGACCTTTTGGCTAAATAGATTCTAATTCTGATTTGTATTATATACAAAGATCCATAAGTACAACACACAGGCAAACTTTCTTTTCAAAGGAGACAAACATCTGTGAAGGTGATCTTTGGACACAATGAAACATATTCCATGCCTGAGTTACACAGAATTATATGCAGGCTGCCAATCACATTCTTGCAAAAAACCTGCTATCATTTTCATTAGATTTAAATGGAAATTACATAAAATATGACATTTCTTTGGCTTCCATTTGAGGAATAGGCATTGTAGAAATTTTATATATGTCAAAAATTTTACTGAAAAGTGCAATCTTACTAATTTTACTAAGACCAGTGGATCTCTTGTAGGAGGAAATTCACTTCAGTTTTGTAAATATTAGCAGGGGGTTTCACTCTTACAAGTTGGTAGCTAGTTATCATCTTCTTCTCATGCAGCTTCAAAACTGAGCAAGTCTCCTGTTTGATCAGCTCACTGAATGCCTTCTAAGACTTTTATTCAGTAAAGTTGAGCAAACATATCTAGAAACTTATTGAATAGATCTGTCCTAGGCTGAGAGTGCATTTATATCAGAGAATTTCCTTTTTTCATTTTAGGAAGGTTGGTAATCTAGACTTTTTTGCAGAGAAGGATAATGTGCATGTATGTCTGTGTGTGTATAGACATATATGTCGTGGTTTTAAACTGTAAATCAGCCACGCAGTTTGCTACATGGAGAATCGAAAGAATGCAGCTCCCACAGGTTGAGATAAGAACAGTTTAG
>JAOEHY010048206.1:0-18851 GCA_025447955.1 Psilopsiagon aurifrons | reverse complement strand
AGCAGTAGTGGTTTGTGTTATACCTTAGTTACTAAACTGTTCTTAACCTGTGGGAGTTGCATTCTTTCGATTCTCCACATAGCAAACTGCGTGGCTGATTTACAGCCTAAACTAGGACACACTGGGATAAGACATTAGTTTTAGGAAGAAATCTTCTGGAGACTGTCATAAAACCTAATGAGGTTCTTCTGTTGTTACCCTTCTCATGCTGTAGCTTTCTTTTCCCATTTTCAGTAAGAATGGAAGATAGCGTGAATGATAATTACTGGACAAGCGAGCTCTAAACTGTAGATGTATTTTCACTTACTGATTTTTTTTTTAATTTGATTTCAGAACAGTCAAGTACAAGTTGTATTTGCAGAGCAAAAGAGAATAGGGGTGCAGGTGAAGAAAGAAGGGGGAAAATGCTATCCAGCCATGTATATGCTGTTGATAAAATTTATAGGTAAAAATTTAATATGTTTAGGGCCATGATAAAATGCTTATCATCAGCTTGCACTGCCTGTAGTTCTTGTTGATTCCAGGCTGCTCAGCGTATTATGGTAATGAAATGAAATGGCATGGGCCCAGTGCCTGCAAAATAAAATTCATTTCATTACAGTTTGAGAGTCTTTTTCTTTTCTTTCTTACAGGTTTGACTCATGAACATACAGATCATAAACCTTTATGTTTGGGTGGGTTTTTTAATCTGTTATTAACAAGATAACTGATATCTGAAATTTAAATTTACTGGCATCCTTCCTTCTGAGCCCCTATTTTAAGTTCTATTCAGAACTGATGTCAGCATCAACTGGGTAATATATTGGCTTCTTTCTTCTTGGTTCCTCCTTATTTACCTGTTTACCCTTACGTAGCCATGGTAATTCTAGTTTAATAATCATTTAAATCTCACTAAACACCAAACAGAATCCCTTGTCACTGGACCTTTTCACTGAAGGGAAAAAAGAAAAACACAATGTCTGATTTCTGATACCAGAAATCATGAACGTTTTTGTTTGCTTTGGTTCTATGTTGCCACATACAGCAGGTTTTCACAGTTTTAAAGCTATTGAGAAGCACAACTGACTGACAAAATTAGTTTGTACCTAAAATACCACACTCTAACAAACATTGCATCACTATGATTCATGATGTTCTTATGAACTAAATCTCAGTACAGTGAAGTTTATCTGTGCATACAGTTTTGTTCAACAGCACTAAGAACAGGATTAGCCTATTAAGCACTGGTTTACTTGTGCTTTCCTCTCCCAACTTCTATTTGACACCCCTCACCAAAAAAAAAACCAACCCACAACTATTTATTTTCCATTAAAAGCTTAATTAAAATTTCCCAGAATTACTGTTAGTTTAAAAGCCAAAAACAGACTTTTCATTCACCCTTCAAAACCGTGTGTTTACATTAAATAGACTATATAGGTGTCTCAAAATTTGGCCTCTAGTATTTTTTTGCCTTCAATAGTAAGTTGAATAAGATAAATGGATCTACATTTCTGCTATATAAATACAAATTTTATAAAGAGATATGTACTCGATTCTCAAATGTGCTAACCTTTCTTTTTTAGGGATAAACCAAAACATAAGGCAGTCTGAAAGCTTTTGGCATTGATAACAAAAAGAACCTATTATTTAATTTGTATTAAATTCAGGCAGAATATGCAGAAATTCTCCACTGAGGTGTATTGCTGTTTTATGAGAAAACTGACTGTTAAAAGGAAAAGATGAAAATACTTGCATTAATAATCTTCTTTCAAAGGATGGATAGGTACAGTGATTAAAGTGTTATCTTAGCGCTTTAATGACCTGGGTTCAAGCCTCTGTTCTATATTCCTTATCTCTTTGAGACACATAGCTACATGACTTGTGTTCCCAAACTAATAAAATATCCAGACAGTCATGTTTCCCTGTCCTTGAAGATGCTTTCAAAAATTTTTGGGTTGTTTTGTTTTGTTTTGTTTTGTTTTTTTTAGGTAACTACTTTTGGTAGACACAGGCTTCATCCAACTAAAATAAATTTTTTCTAAGTGGATAACAATTCAACATGATATCTAGTGTGAAAAAAAAAAAAGCAAACAAATCAAAACAAAACAAAAATACAAGAAACCCCCCACAAAACAGCTTTCTTGGAAAAGCAGAAGCTCTTGAAAACCATTTCATGAAAATTTAATTTAATGAAATTTAAAGTTTTCAGGTAAAATACCTTCAATTTGAAACTTAAATTGGATAGAAAGCTGGAGTCTTGATTTCTGCATTTCTGAAGACTTACTCATATTAAGAAAGCATAGCATCCACTCAATACAATTCATACTTAATGACTTACAACCTAAACCTGTCTCTACTTTTTTCTTTTTAACCTCAGACTAATCTATAATCCTACTTGTCTGTCATTTTCCATTGTCCAATCCACTCTGAAGGCCCTCATTAGAGCAAACTAGAGGATGAGTGAGCAGCAAAGTTACGCAGTACCAATTTGTCTTTACCTGAATGAAAAGTAAAGCTAAACCTGTTGAGGGACAAGAGCGCAACACTTTCAAAACAGAATTGCATTCAGCAAGATGCTGAAGAAATTAATTGTTCTATAAGACTGGGTTACTGACCTCATTAAAAGCCCCAGGAACAATCAGCTTCCTAAATTTTTTTCCCGATATGTATCTGCTGCCCTCTGATAGCACATCCCTTGCTGGTAAATTTAACACAAGTCTTTTGAAACAGTAACAGACTGCTTTCTCCTGTAATTTTCTAGTCATCTTGTAGTGATTGTCATTCACTCCTCTTTAAAGTGGATTGCATCTCTCTAAATTATTTCAACTCTCCACGAGGTAATCTGTCATTCTTTTCTGATTTGCAAATCTGCACTTAAAACATTAGACATATACTGGGTTATGGCTGCTACAAGGGAGATCTGGGCATTTTACCAGTAAATCTGACCATCTTCAATATCATTAGAAGGATGATGGGACTTTACTGCCTGTTTCCCCAAACATATGCCACCTCCTTTCACTTAGCCTTTGGTTTACTAGCACTGATACTAAGCATAATGAACTAAAATACCTTTTCTTCCTTTGGAAAGTGTATCCTGTTATTAGAGAAAACATAGTCTCAAATTTTTTTTACAATAGACTTCTTTTTCCCTGAACAAGTAAAGGAAGTTAGAATGGGAATAGTTTTCTAAATTCTGCCAAAGAGATTAGAAATACAGGTTTATGTCCTGTGTGGATTTGAATGCAATGACAGCTGTGGAGAACAAGCATTACTGACCTCTGTTGTATATCTGGCAGTCTGTTTTTCAACAAGAAGGTCACTACTTTTTTTTTAATTGAGCTGCAAGGAAGAAAAATCTAAGTTTAGAAACACAAGTTTCAGTGGTTTGGCTGGCTGAAATATGTAATAGTGATCATTATTTCTAGGGGCTTGATGTGGGATGAGTACAAATAGCTGTGTTGATAAGGGTCAGAGGAACTAGAACTACAGAAAAGTGGAAGGGGTAGGAATTAGGAGCTGAGGACACATTGATGGGTGCAAGAAAACGCACCCTTTCTCCCATAGTACATTAGATACAGATACATAATAGATATATAAAGATTGCTGACACAAACTGCTCTATTAAAAAAATAAAAAAATATGATGTATGAAAAAAATAATTTTAAAAAAATTGCTGAAAGTGTATCTGCAGAGTGTAAGTTGCTGTGTTTATTAATGTATCAAACATTTGTGATTAATAATAATCTTCTCATGACTGAGTTAATGTGCTGCAGATTTCAGAATGAGTCAAGTCAATCCAGGTTAAATGATTCACTCTGCTGATTATTTTCCCTCAACATGAATTTGATGAGATATGTTGCCTCTGGAATCTGTTATCAATAACTGCTACAACCTCCAGCCACAGTTGAGGGCTCAGAGCCATAAAGTACTGCAGTACTGAACAAAAAAGTACTGTAAACACTGCAGCGAGGTTTATTGAAGAAGTCTTGATTACCATGACAGTAAACTCTTCTAACCACAGCCAGCACAGCAAAAGGTAGTAACAGAATTTATTGAGTCTTGTTCAAACCAAATATCTATCTACCCTCACTCTTCATTTTTATTTTTCTTCATCACCCAGAAGAACATAATTTTTTGGTTTATCTCAAACCTTCTGTCTGTTCTGTCCTCTAAGTCATTTGTCACGCTTCTCAAGGTCACAGGGGAGTCTCAGTGGGAAAGCATGTGTGTTGATTGATTGGTACTGTGATGCCTATGTCTACCAGGGCTGCTAAATGAGCTTCTCTCCCCTCTCCCCACACACTCTTGCCTTCAAGCAATGATGTGATTGAAGGAGGGGGTGGAAGGAAGAGGGGGGGACACCTTAAAGGGAAAAAAATCGTGCTTGTGAATTCAGTTAAGAAGGCTCATAAAGCAGTATTATTCCTGGTGGCTGAACTATCTTGTGTCGCCTATCCCTGATAACTTGCTAGGTAACAAAAGGACATATTTACCCCAGAAAAAATAAGATGCAATAAGTTTGAGAGGAGTCAGAGAACAAAAGAGACGGAGAGAGAGATAGTGCACAGGAGCAAGAAAGTGAATGAGAATATGGAAGGATAAGCAAGATAGGGAACGAGCATAAGATAGAGTGCATACAAGTGAAAGTGGGAAAGTGAGAGTGTGCATGGGAGGATGCACATGAGAGAGCGAGAGGAAGAGAAAGGCAGAGAAAGTGAGCAAGAAAGTGAGAGTGCAAGAATGAGCAAGCAACACACTGAGAGCATATGCAAGAGAGCACCTGATAGTCTGCATGAGTGTGCTTAAGAGAGTGTGAGTGAGAGTGAGCAAGCATGTAACATTGCACACACTAGGTGTGACAGGAATAGTGCCGAGCAACATGTGAAGGAAAGTGAAACTGAGAGCAAATAAGAGCACAAGGAAGATAAAGGAAAATAAATGAAGAGAAACCAAACATGGAAGGTCCCTTGCTGAAAAAGACACAGAAACTTCCCTCTGCAGCTTATTACTACTTACAATGTTATTTAGAAAAAAAAAAGCATTTTAGTGTTTCTGGTAACTGCATTCCTAATATATATCTATTAGCTACACTGAAAATACATTTGACTTTGAAATGGAGTCTGACTATATCTGATATATTAGATGAAAAGATGTGTTTCTCTGAACAACTTCCTGTTCATCTCTTTGAAACTCATAGACATGCCATCAAAATGATTGTATCTGCAGCATCCAGAAGCACCGTTTTAATTTCAGAGAAGTCTGAAAGTTTATGGCTATGGTAGACATCAATGATTTGTGGATTATCATAATACTTCCAATAAAAAGATGGAAGATTGAAACAAAACTCACTATTATAAGAATGCTAAATAAAAAACCCCTAGATTTTGTACTAATGTATTTGTTCTTCCTAAGCATGGCTAATAGCCAATATCTAGAAGGATGCTTTTCTGCTGCCTTTCAATCACATCAGCAGTAAAGAAACAACAGATTTTGGTAGTAGAAACAGAATGAAAGAAACACTCATACTCCTTTCAGCTCATCGGTTTGTTACTTACAAGGTATAACAAGGCTGAAAATTCCCAACCTCCTCTTTTTGCCACACAGCTCATACTGTCATGCAATCAGACTCTTAAACACATTTATCCTAAAAGGCTGTTCCAACTAATCTTTTTATGACTAGAAGGTTGCATCCACCTTCTGGGCCCAACTCTGCCTAAACCTTAAGGCTGGCTTGTCGTTTTTGGTTTCTTTTGTTGTATTTTTTTAATTTAGTTAACATTCCCAGCTTCTAAGTTTGATCAATATCAAGCACATTCACAGTTCACAAGATATGTGAAGGTATACCTCTGAAGAACCTACCGATGTTGTCTTGGCTTCTGCATAAACTAAATAAAAGTGAAATATATTATCTCCTGTACAAGAAATACATATTAAGAACAGTAAATCTATTTGTTGATACAGTACAGTGTGCAAAGGTTCAGCTGTGGCCATCCATGTACAAGCCACAAAATTGCCTTCTATCACCAACTGAAAAATAGATGAATATACAACAATTTTCCCACAGAAAAAAAAAATATAGCCATAGGAAAAATAATTAGACGCAAAATTACTCCACTTTCAGTGAACTAGACCAGTAATACAGAGTTACAAAACAAACCATTATATGAAAATACCAATTTTTTGTGCAATGGAAAACTCCAACAATTCAGAACACAGGAAGCAGTAGCAGTATGATAATACATTCACACCTCTAAATCTTACTAGTAAATCTGGGAAATACATAAAATTAAGCATTTTCCACATCTCAAGTTGCACAATGACCACTTAAATACATTGTGAACAGATACTGATATAAAATTTACTAATAAAGTTATTAAGCTATCATTTACACAGAACAGATGTCAAAACCCAAACATTCAATACCACTAATCTTGTACAATTTTAAAAATTATTTGTGGGAGAAATATAAACAGCCACTCATTTGTAAATGGTAAGCTGTATTCTTTAAGAACAAAAAAAACCCATAACAAAATACCAGAAATAATGGACAAATTATTTCGAGTAAACACTTCAAGTATTTAATTTTTTTACTGAGCAAAATCACTTTCACTAAAAATGTATTACTCATTTGTCACTAGACTGCTATAACATATGAAAGATAAACTTTCGGTTATGTGGGCACATCAAATATTTATGAAGACTAAAGTTTTCAGTATAATAATTGGCATTACCTTACAAGTCAGGAGCAAAAATAAAATGTCACTTTAAGACATTCCATGTCTCTGTAAATATGGTACAGAATACATCATAAACACACAAATAAAAATTATAGGAGCAGTCCTTCTATAAAGTAGAGCAAGAATCTGTATTTTTTTGTTCAACAAAGTCCCTGAAGTATAAGTTCATCTTCTCTCTAAGCATTTTGTTTTGGTTTTATATATACATATAAATATGAAAAAAAATCTTTAGAAACATATTCTAAGTCTATATGTCACTTTTTTGGGCCAACTAAAGATGTGCATGATAAGAGGTAATAGCAAGCATGGTAGTAAATGTAAAAACAAAGCACTGATGAGGTGTATAAGCATATGTGTGGTTTCTTTGCTGTAACAATAGAAACATCTGCTTTGGGACATTTTTGGCTACTGACTGAGGCATACCATTAGCTATTTTGTCTATATGTCAGTAGAGAAAAGAGAAGTTGCTTGTAGTAAACCCCATAGGTAATCAGCAGTAAAAAGAGAAAACCTCACAAAGAATTAGTTTACACTAACATCCCAAATCTCAATGCTATCTCTAACTAATCTGCTCAATTGTAAAATTATACCAGACGCTTTTTACAAGCAAGTTTTCCCAGGTAAGCTAACACTCCTTTGCATAGGACAGATATATTGCAAGCAAAATATTTGTCTTAATCTTTCTAGAAAACATAGAGGAAAGTCCAGTGATGTTGTAATAACTTTTTTTTTTTTTTTTTTTATGCACAGCATTAAAATGTTTAGCATGAGTTCTGGGGAAGGGAATGTTGCTGTCAACTTTGGTTCACTTATTTAATCTAAACTAATCTTTTACATTCTAAATGAGATCAACTCTTTGAAAAGTTGCAAACTCACTTCAATCTGAAAAATTGCAAAATGTGCATTCTATTGTCCCTCTCAAATTATATTATAAAACAATTAGTAACTTTAAAACTGATAGTTTATCATCCCAAAAGATTCAAGTCTGAAAAGATTCAAGTCTGGTCTCACTCTCTCTAAAAAATAAACTACTAGAAAATAGAACTTAGTAGGAACTAACAAAAGTACACCAGTTAAAATGTCACTGTTTCAAATGAATTTTCTGCATCCTTAAATCCATACCTTTAGTTCTGTACTATCTAGTTAACATTCAACTAAGTTTGACATGTCTTCAAAAGTGTCAATAGACTATACTTCACCAGCTTGAATAAGAAAGTTATAACAGTGTATTTTACCACTTAGAGTTTCTGTGACAGGAAGGGGTTTTGTTTTGAAAAGCAGTAGGATCACTTTCTCAGACTTTCTTATTCCCCATCCATAATCACTCAGATCAAGTAGAAAGCATTTTTTTTTTTTTTTTTCCTCAGTCTGTCTCTAAAGCCATCAGATCTACAGCACCTCAATAAATTATTCAGGCCCATGCTGCTCCCTATCCTGTTCACTTGTGGGACTTCTTGGCACCAACCCCCATCACTATCCACAGACATGCACACAACCTATAGAAATTGCAAATGTTTGTATGTTAAATCCTCCAGCCTGCATTAATCACAAGAGCATACAGCTCCAGTTGCCTTACAGAACTCTCATGGGGCGATTGTGTTCTCTTCCTCCCACTCCTCCTCTTGTTTCATGCCTAACCTACCTTCCCATTTTATCAATTTTGATTCCCATCTTCCCACTTCTCCATTCTGGTTGTTTGTTATAGCCCAGGATGGCTTCAGTGCAAGATACTGGAGCTGTCACTTGTTCTAAATCTTCCCCCTCACCTCTCCCCCTCCCCCTCCATGCTCAATTCACTCCATGAACAGCTGCATCACAGCTGTCAGGGTGAACAGCAG
The DNA here is from genome assembly GCA_025447955.1 of Psilopsiagon aurifrons. Classification (NCBI taxonomy): domain Eukaryota; kingdom Metazoa; phylum Chordata; class Aves; order Psittaciformes; family Psittacidae; genus Psilopsiagon; species Psilopsiagon aurifrons. The sequence continues at coordinate 10,297 of JAOEHY010048206.1, read as the reverse complement.
AGAAGTCCTTTTCCGATAAGAATGTGCCTGTGGCACACAGAGCTCTTTCAAACAGCTAATTAGCAGGAGATAGGCCACGGCAAGGTTTGATGCCGTCCATCAAGTCTGCTGCCAATGTCAACAACATCAGCTCAGCTGTCACGTTTGGTTCCTCGTTTAGGGGGCTGGCAAAGCATCTTTTTATGGCTGAGGAAAGATGGTGGAGTATGAGTAGTAGAAAGTGGAGGGTCAGGCTCTGCCAGTGTTTTTACCTAACACCCTTTCTATGCATATGCTTTGTCTGTTCCAGTTAGCTCCTTTGCTAACAGTTCACAATTGTGTCAACAAAACAAGACACAAAATGCAAAGGTGGGATAGACTAATTTATTTGTAGAAAGAAAGGCTAATACACCTGTAATTGGGATTATATTTGTGATCACAGTTTTTTGGAAACTATCTTGTAAGAGTATTAATCTCCCCCCTACCCTGCCCCACCAATCATATTTCTAATAAATTACAACTACGTGCACACAATTTTTTTCTTAACTTCCCCAGCAAAGCTTACTATGTATACACTGAGGACTACAAGTGCATGTAATTAGCTGAAGCCAAAGTCAAGTCAAAAGGACAAGCTATCTGCTGAAGGAGCATTTTTTTAAGAAGACAAAAATGTAGACGGGAACAAGAAAGGAAAGTAAATCTTTGGTTAGGTCACCATAAAGCAGAAGGTTCTGAGATGCCCATGGGGAGCTGCCTTATTTAATTTCAATCGCTTTTAGACACCTGAACTGTCAGAGCAAAAGCACAGTATTTAGCTAGGGCTATTAGTGCAGGCCTGGTGCTGTCGTGTAAGGAAGATACAATCTGAACACAGCCATTACGACAGATACTGAAATACAGTACATTTTAGAACTGTAAAACAATTTGAACTCGGGAAATCATCTACTCTAACCAGTCAAAGCAGAGACTAACTTCAGAGCAAGACCAGGTTGCTCAGGGCTTTGTCTAGTCAAGTGTTGGGAATCTCCAAGGATGAAGATTCTCCATTGCCAATTTTAGCTTCCTGCAGCTGAGTACAAAATGGCTCTTATTTCAAATCACACCTGGGAAAAAATATGCCTGTGGCATGAGAGTTTTTTCAAACCCTCACTATCTGTGAAGTCCTTTATTCACAAAACACATGTAGCTGTTGCTCAAGTTCATGTAAGAAAGGGACATCTTTATCGCAGATTTCTGAAAAACTGTGCTTTCTACACAATACTTATAGAAAAAAAATAAATTCAGAATATCAAAAAGAGCAAGCTCCTACTTCAGGAGAGCACACACCCTGCTCCAAATAGGTTTTCTCATTGCAGCAATTTTGTTAAACTCCTTTCCCCCATTTGCTTCTTAATCACTTTTTTATTTCAGAGTAAATATTCGAAAGCAGCAAATGTCAGGTTTGGAATTGGCAGTTATGGAACCCAACTGGTGTGGTAAATAAGCTTCTCATTTATTTCTCTCCTTTGATTTTATTACTCATTTTTCATTTGTTACAGTTACATGAAGAAAGAGCAACTACCTTTATTTTCACTTCTACACACAAGTACACAATTTTTAGCAAAGAAAAACTGGACTGGGTTGAACAAGATAATATCAAAATTGAACTATTAAAATATGTGGTTTATACTAAAAACATGGATGCAGCAGAACTACCAATTAAAGGGTTTTATTCCCTTATGGCTACAATTGGTCACTGAGAAAATTAACATTTGGTTTCAGAATATTTTGTGTGATGTCATACTGAAAAAAATAAAATAATAAACCAGGTTAAATTTCCTTATCTTCCACAAATATTTTGCACCTGTTTGGGTCTTCTACTTTTAAACAGTCAACTGACTTTAATCAGTCAACTTGGCAGTGTCTTCAGTTACCCTGTTCTTCTTGGTGGGATTTGTTATTTGGTTTAAATTAGAAGAAATACCTATTTGAATAGAAGCAATTAAGTTTCATGCTTATTATTGAGAGGTAATTGGAATGTGGGTATCATCCAGTTTCATGAAGTAATAAGCATATACTTCATTTCCTCAACATCTGAGTTACATTTCCACATAAAAATATGGAAAAAATATTTCTACATTTCCATCAATATGATTTTCATTTAAACTTTTTTTTAACCTACTTATTTTCAAAAATCTGTCCCAGACATCTGCACCCAGGGATTTCATGCTTGCCCTTTCTGCCAGATTTATGAAGGTAAAGCTTGAAATTTGCACTCATTAAAATCTCTTTCTATCAATCCTTCAAACTTTGAGAACTTTGATTTCCATCTGACATGGATTTTTTTTTATTTTATCCCTACAAGGAAGAAGTCTTATCAGAGACACTCATACACTGCACAGTGGATGACTTGGTAAAATTACTTTCCCTGAAGCATCAAAGACAGTGACAAGGAACAGCTATTTCCATTGAAACACAGCCTAATGTGACTTCCAGTGGAATTTTAATTAAGATTGCTGCCTTTGGGGAAAGTGGAGTATTTTACCTAATGTTACACACTTTGAGTTCAAAATGTTTGCCTAACATGGACAGTATAAAATTATTTTATATTTTGTCTTCTATTTCTAAACAGCTATCAAATAACTGACTTTAAAGCTTTGTCAAAAAATCCGTACTATATGTTCTTACATACTCTCAGGATATACTGATCAGTTGTTATTCATAAAAGTACCTCAGAAAACAAACGAAATGTATGCATTTTACCTCCCAGATGAAAATTAACAATTCAAAAATACAGAAATAGCAAAGAAAAAACTATTTTACTTTAGCTGTCAGCTGAAATCAGTGAAATGTAACATAAGATTTGGTACTTCTAAATGCACAGAAAAACAAAACAACAAAATGAAGTCTTTTTCCACAAGTAAATGCAGAATGTAAGTCCCTCAAGATTCACAGAACACAAAACTAAAATAGAGGCTCTAATCCATCAGGCACTTAAACCACAAATTAAAATGGCTAAATAAAACCCAGAGAAACAAAAATCTCTACATAAACAAATATAGGTGATACATAAGTAATATGTTTGTCCTGACCTTCTAGATCTTCCAGGGTTCTGATTGGATTTTTCTTATTATTGAAGGCCACCTAATAGGTTAGATCAACTATTGGCCAAAGTTCTGCCTTGCCATTATACATGCTAATAGATTAATCAATATAGATGGATACTGAGATTAATTAAGTTATTTTAGTTAACATAAATTTTCATGCATTCATTCGTATCTTCAATGATAAAGAATGTGATGGGGAAAAGTAAAATATTTGCTCATCATATTTCTAAAGTGCCATTTTTAAAATTCAGCAGAATGAGGTAGCAGTTATGTAAGAAGCACCATAATTGTGTTTTTAAATCTTCTGAAAATACACAGATTGTTGTGGCAACTGCCAGAGGACACAGGCTGAACCAAGGGACAGTTACTGGAAAACCAAAAGTGCAATTGTTCTGACAAAAAGAGGAGCAAGGAGCATAAATATATAATGTATTCTGTGAAGCGAACAGGAAAAGAGGAAGCTTTAGAAATATCTATTAAAGGAAAGAAAGAATCCCACTTAAAGGGTGCAAGGGGAGTAGAATAGTATTTTTTTCCCCATTTTCAACCAGTTTTACACTGCATTCAAATTCCATTTGCTTGCAGATGTAAAGAGAACTACATTAATTTTCTACCTGCTTTCACATACCCTTGAGCTTCCTGAAAATAAACATTATTCTATAAATCTGCAAGGATTCCTATTTTCGAATACTTGTGATTCACCCAGCTACTACAGTGATGTGATCCCTAATTAAAAGTACATTCTTAAATAAACAGCAGACCACCTGACATTGCAAAAAGAATTAAAGCACTTCTGGAGTTCACAGGACGAATTCTGAACTCTTTTAATGTTGGATTTTTAATTTTATGATCTCCACACTTTGTCTGACTCACCTGATTATGCCCCATTATGGCAAACATTTACATACCTGCCTAAACATACATAGAGCTCCCTCTGTGTTTATAATGATCTAGTTTCAATTCCTCTGATTGTGTTTCCTATTTCTTCCAACCACAAGGAACTGATTTAGCCACCTTCAAACACAGAAGACATCATCATTCACAGAAAGATTCACTGTGTTGAGGCTCTAACATGTGTGCTGGTCTCATGGAAAACTGTATGTGCAGCTACTGAGGTCCTGCCGTTTGAGAGAAATGAGATACGGCAAAATGTTCTCCAAACTGGAAGTATCCCATGTATATCAATTTAGACAGTGTCATCTATTTCACTGGCAATACTAGTAGGGTGATTTTTTAATTATTAATTTTTTTCCCCCCGAGAAAATCTCTCACTCATGTTTCTGAATAGTGATTCAAAGAGATGGAATTCAAAATGAATTCTTAACTCCGACTGGTGATTATCATGATCAGCAGACTCCTTGTTTGTCTGGTTGAGAGAAATAACAATTAAAGTTTGTTTTTACTACAAAATTAATTTTGTTAAAAGTTTGTACAAGACAGAAGATCAATGCAATGTTTTCTTAAAAAACGAAGAAGAAAACCCTTCGTGGAAGTAATTATTTTAAAATAAAACGACAATAATAAACATTAACACTTTTTTTCTAAGGCATGGTGTTTAATGATATATACCCAACTGCAAACTAATAAGAACTCAATATTAAAGAAGTTAAATTTTTAATCTGCAATTGCCATTGTCTAGATAACATATCAGCAAAAGCCAAATATCCCATATTTGGGATATTTGGAGTTTTATTTCACAAGAAAAGATCAAAAAGATTATATTAAATAGAAGACTCGTATAATTTTGAGTTGGAAAGAAAATGAAAAAGAAAACATATTTTTACTGGTCATTATTGTAAAACCTTATATTTTATTATAGGACAGGTATCCTTAGAAATCCATTTTTTTATACGTTATTCACTGCATAAGTATATAAGAGAAGCAAAAGTCGTCAATTAAAATATGATCTCTATGTATGTTTCCATAAATGGCAAAGCAACAAACTTAATTTAAAGGTTCCTAATTCACACTTTCAGATATATTGTGTTCATATGCTGCTCCATACTGGTTTTTATTTTAGCATGCAGCAGAACCTGTTGCCAAATAGGGTTTGCTGAGAATAATATTTAATAATGTAGTAGAGGGGGGTTAGAGAACTGCATTAACATATTGCTGTGCAAAGGTGAGAAAATACAAGAAAAGACTAACTTCTGAGGGGCAGAGGAATTTTTTTCAAATTTTCAGACAAAGTGTGTGCATGTTCATGTGTGGCTTATAATCTGTATTTCATAGAATGAACTTCAGGCTTGTGAGTAAACAGAAACAGACCTTAATTTTTCTGGAAATTCTAAACCAGTGACCATTTAACACACTTACACAAATCATATACAAAATACACACAAAAAGAAGTCTTTTTGTGTTTCCTATCAGGTGAGCTTCAAGACTGGTCTACCCAAGCTGCTAAAGGATGAGGAATGAGGATATTTCAGCTCAAAATGGACCAAACATTGCCATAGCTAAACTAATAGCTACTTCATCAGGCATGCGTATATATGCTGCAACCATATTGTCGTACTGAGGCATAAGATCAACCTGAGATATCAAACTTCATGTATGGGCTGTTATTTATTTATATATATTTATTCTTCCTCCAACATGGGAAGGAGGGGGGAAGGCTAATCTATCCTCAAACTGTGCCCCTCATACTCCTGTAACTGCGATGGTAACAGACAAACCCAGTCCCCAAATTAATCTATAATGTATTTTTCATCCCATTGCTTTGCTGCCATTGCTGAGATCACCATGGTGATCTATATGGTCTGTGTAATGCCGAGTTAAGCATTTCTAGAGCATCCTAGTTGCAGAGATAAACTACTTTTGGACATGTATGCATAGACGAACTCTAGAAGCTCAAATTAGTCCAGGGGAGTCAGAAGACATACTACTTTCAGGTTTGTGCTGGAATTTTGTATCTCCAGGTTTCCAGCCTTTCATGTTTGAATGACTTTTGTGGACCAAAATTGCTGCATAAAAGAAACAACCTTTTGGGGTAAGACAATGAAAATTCAAAATGATAAAATAAGGCTGAACTACTGGATTAAATTAAAGTAAGTGAAAAATACTGAGAAATTCAATACAACCACATCTTCTGAAATTCCAAGCCTGCTGAAACAGATTCTCTTTACAGGTGGATTATGGTGTTTTACACTGACACTATTGCCTCACTGAATTTGAAACTTAGAGGTTTGTTGCAACACATTTGAAGCTGAGATAAGAATGGCCTTGCTCAGACACCTTTATAGATTAAGTAACCCATTACCTTAGTAGTTTCTCTGATAAGAAAAAAAGCTAAATGAAGATACCTGCATCTTCATAGAATCATAGAATGCTTTTGTTTGGAAGGGATTGTAAATATAATCTGGTTCCACTCCCCTGCCATGGGCAGGGACACCTTCCAGTAGACAAGGTTGTTCAAAAATCCCATCCAACCTGGTCTTGAATATTTTCAGGGATGGGGAAGCCACAGCTTTTCTGATCAACCTATTTAAATGTCTTACTACCAGTATAAAGTTTTTTTTCCTAATATCTAAATCTACAGTTTTTCAGTTTAAAGCCATTCCCCTTTGTCCTATCTTGTGTTAAATAAATAATCTCTGACTGAGATTTGGGAAGCACTTAGAATTCAAGGACAAGTCTTTAATCAAATGACATAAAAAAAGGTAACAGTAATATTTTATGAGATGACTGAGTTTGTTACTGCTGGCAAAACTGCTAACATTGGGAGGTCTTAAGAAAGACCAATATTGAGCATGCCAATAAACTGTGTAGATCACATAAACATTTAAAATTGTTGCATAAATGAAGAATATCCTGTTCCTCCAATGACACTTACTGTGAGCCCAATGTGTCTGTAATCATGATCATGTAATGTGGAGCTAACCTGAGCATGTTCAGAGGTCATTTGTCAGAGCATTCGGGAAATCAGATTACTGAGCTAAATAGAAAAAGAAAACAATCAAAAAAAACCCTTTAAACCTGAATAAAATGGAAATAAAATAAAAAAGCAGTAAGTACCTACCTCTGCAAGAAATTTCCAACTATGGAATCTAATAAATCTAAATCTGATTTAATCAATACTTTGAACTGTTTGACTGAAAAGCAGTATTTCTGCAGCATGTTGTCAGGGCATTTTAACCTATGGCATTAGTCTAAAATATTTTTCTCTTGTTTAGTTTTATATAACCAGTATTAATAAATTAATAGTATACAGAAACATCATAAAAAAACAATCCCAAACACACAAAGAAAAAATAAACACAAAAAAATGATAGCTGAAAATGGCAACGAACTTAATGAGGAAACAGCAACATAAAAGAGAACACTCCAAGTGATCAAGGTGAAAGTCAGTGACACAAACATGAAGACTCCCTAGAAAAATATCTCATAATATCTCTTCTGTAAGTGAGAAATTTTCACATAGGGATTTCATGCACAGTTGTGAGAAAAATACTGTCAACTTTGCTAGGCTGAGTTACACTAAATTTGACTGCCAAATGATTGTGAAAAACTAGTCAGCTACTCACAGCTCAAGGTGATTACCAATAACAAGCTTCACTGCAGAAAAAAATAACATCAAGTGCTCTAGACAAAGCAAGGCACAGAAATCACGGAACATATCTGTAAGTCAGAAAGCCCTATAATTTTACACAAGGAAGCTGAATTGTTTATAAAAACTTAGCTTCAGACTATGGATCTCTGTTAGTCCTGCATTACTATATACCGCCTATACATAAATTCTTTGCTGCTAAGTATCTAGGAAATTATGTGCCTTTGAAACAGTCCAACTAGATTATTCTTATTTACTATATACACTGCTATATGTTGCAATTCTTACACTAATACAAAATGCTACTGCCTGATTCCCAAGAAAATGAGTGAATACATAAACCGAAACATCTCAAATATTCTGTTCCTTCCTATTTCTGTCTTTCTGAAATGGCAAGGCTTTGTTCTCCATCCAAAACCTATCAACATTTGATGGCCTATTTGAATCAGTTACTGACTTCTATTCAGATGGCAGCAATTTTTAAATCCACAAAAAATATGAATCTCAAAAATATGAGAGATAATATACAGTTGGGTCATAGCCCATCACAGCAGGCAGAACACAAGATCAAGATGACAGTTTTGACCCTACAGTGGTCCAAATTATTGGCAGACTAGAACTCAACATGCATCAACAGAAGTGCAACTCAGCACTGAAGAGAACACAGTTAGAACTTCTATCCTTTCCACTAGTTTGTGGCAAATTTATAAACAATTCTTATTCTCAGTTAACAACTGCAGCAAAGACTTTGGAGACCAAAAGAAAAGGCACCATAAAAATCCTTTCTCGTTTAGAACAAAAGAGCCCATGCCAGACTCAGATCAAATTTCTCCTAAAATGGCATCCTGACCATCAGTCTACCTACAGTTTATCAGTCTTCATGGGTTTTGCAAAATTTATTTCTTGTGATAGAGAATTTTTAACAAGAGCTACAGTAAGGTAAGAATACTCCATAATGATAAATACACTTGAAAATGATTTACCAACTTCAGTAGGGTATTGCTTTGTGTTAAAGGTCAGTGAATAGGGCCCTTAGGTTCTACTTTGTCACGAGTAAAGTGTGCTTTTAAAGCATTATTGTAAAACTGAGTGTTTTCTTTTGAAATGCTGCTGCATTTCTATCTTGTGAGAGACTGAATTCAGAGGCCTCAATAGTACAAGCAAGTATTCTTGCCTGTTATAACTGCTCATTTTCCTGAAGACCACATAATTTCTCTGAAGGAGCTGCTAAATTATAACAAGCAGTATTTCTGAAAAGTCACAATAAAACATGAGGTTTTAAAATACCATTAGATAGAGCTGGGAACTTGTCAGATCCCACACAATTCATTCACCTATCCAATGACGCATGATATTTGGCACATAATGTACTTTTGCTTTTTGTTTGCAAAAGGAAGACATTTTTCCCTCCCATGCTTTTGACCTTTATTCTTATTATCAAATACTCTTTCCGATTTCATTCTATTATGCAAAACTACCCCTTGTGAGTAATATCAGATGGATTTTGTCTGTCTCTTAGAATGAGATATTTGACACAGTTTATGCAGTCAGCCTGTGTTTCCAAACTCTCCTTAAATCAGAATATATTATATGCAAAATCAGAAAAAAAAATAATTACAGAGCTCTATGCTTTGTATCTCAGGATTAACTATTATATCTAATAAGTAATTAAAAATAGCTTAATCCAAAGAACAGTTTCTCTAACCAAGTTCAGAGATTTCCTTGTCAGTACCAGAACCGAGCACTTTTGGGAGAAAAAGGTGCTGATAGTGATTGAAAGAAAAGCAGAAGAGCTTCAATTTGATTGTACTTAATTATATTTGTGACCACTTTTCTCCAAGTTTTTACTTAACTTTGAAATTCATTGTTATTTTAAGATCACTAATTAGTTTCTGCATAAAAAAAAAAAAAAATGTAATTCAAAGAGGGAAGGCATTTCTTTAATTTTAATCGTGCAATGACTATTTTCAATGATTGGCAAAAGTTTTTCCAAATGCTATATTCGATCTGAATTCAGTCAGAGACAATCTATACTGCCCACATAGCATGACCTCATCTCATTAACTTTTACAGCATCTACATGTTATCTATTGAGATTTTAGGATGTAATTTCCTGTGAATGACAGAAGCTGGTAACATTCCAAGTCATGAAATTGAGAACGATATTCACTAATGTTTTCGAATATTGAAAATATATTCTACATCAATTACGCTAAAAATTGAATATTTTTGGTTAAGAACTTCAGTGCCACTACCCTGCTGGAAAGCAATAGCTGTGTATGCTGTTAGTTGCCCCACCTACCCTTCTTACAAGATCAACACTGTTCACAAAGACCAGTAGAATCATTATAAAATATGTTCATTATAATTAAGGAGGCAGGAGTCTTATATTTATGCTGCAGGATGCATTAAAATGCCAACAGGCATCAGGACACAGCACTCTCCCAGCTATGCCAGTTACTCCTCACTAAACCATGCTTTATTTATTTATTTGCTTCAAGTATCATAAACAATCCAGAAAGTCTCTTGATTCTGTGGAAAACAACTTCCTTCTGCAAGTAACAGAGGAGTCGACAAGAAGAGGTGCCGTGCTTGACCTCATGCTCGCAAACAGGGAAGGGCTGGTTGGAAATGTGATGCTCCAGGGCAGCCTTGATTGCAGTGATCATGAGATGATCAAATTCGA